>OOFE01012233.1:11251-23752 GCA_900323365.1 Monocentris japonica | reverse complement strand
AGTCGATGAACAGCATTCTGACATAGGTGTTGTTGTTGTCCAGGTGGGAGAGGGCTGATGTAGTGCCATGGAGATGGCGTCCTCCGTACACCTGTTCTGACGGTAGGCGAATTGGAGGGGGTCCAGTGTGGGTGGTAGGGAGGTTTTGAGGTGAGCCAGGACCAGCCTCTCGAAGCACTTCATGATGGTGGGGGTGAGTGCAACAGGGCGAAAGTCATTAAGGCTCGCTGCGGTGGAGTGTTTGGGCACCAGCACGATGGAGGTGGTCTTGAAGCACGTGGGGACAACTGCCTGAGCCAGTGACAGGTTGAAGATGTCAGTCAGGACCTCAGACAGCTGCCCAGCACAGGCCCTGAACACGCGTCCAGGGATGCCATCAGGGCCAGCAGCCTTGCGTGCGTTGGTCCGGCTCAGTGCCGCACACATGTCGGTGGGGGAGAGTGAGAGTCTGGCGGTCAGCGGGGAGCACAGTCTTGGTGGCCGCCTCCTGGTTGTCCCTCTCAAAGCGGGCATAAAAGGTATTGAGCTCATCAGGTAGGGAGGTGTCGCTGGTTGGGGGGGAGGTGTTGGTGCGTTTGTAATCTGTAATGGCCTGGATGCCTTGCCACATGCATTTGCATTTGTCCACTACCCTTAAGGTATTCTAGTACAAGGTACCAAATTCTGATAAAAATTTTAGTCTTGTTCCTATTAGAGAACCTTAACCTTTCTAAGTATAACACATTCATCAACTCTCTTATCCACATATCATATGTTGGTGCACAGTCCATCACTTTTTTTGCTACCACCAAACCAAATGAAAAGGCCTGAGTTTCATACTTGTTTGCCATGGGTAACACACCCATGGCGCCTAAAACAGCAACTAGCGGGTTAGGTTCCCAGTTCTTCTCAAAGGCTTTAGAGAAACATTCAAATACACTCTTCCAATAAGTAAACAGTTTCCGACATGTTCAAAGAGAATGTGTCAATGGCCCATCTGCCTCTTTACACCAGTTGCAGAGGGGGGACACATCAGGGAAAATCTTATGCAACTTATCCTTGGAGTAGTACAGCCGATGTAATGTTTCAAATTGTATCAAATTGTCTCTACAGTTAACTGAACATTTATGTGTACTTTCAAGGCATTCCTCCCAAATCTCATCATTTATCTCCTCACCCAATTCAACCTCCCAACTCAGTTTAAGGGCACTTGTATCAGTATTAACTTAATTAAGTATTAAGTATGTCTTTGTATAATCCGCTAAAAATATGAGACTACCCCCTGGCTATATGGATCAAAGTTGTTGATACTCTCAAGGGAATCATTCCAACTAATATTCTCGAAATTTGGTATATTTTTCCTCACATCGTCTTGAATTTGCAAATACCTGAAAAAGTTTAACGCTGGGATGTTAAATACTCTCTGAAGCTGCTCAAATGACACAAAGTGCCCATCAAAGTATAAAGCACTTATATCTTTAATACCCTTGAGATTCCAACTAGTGAAAACTGGATCATTTAAACCAGGAACAAAAGCATTATTTTCACATATTGGACTATCAATGTAAGTATTTGGAATTTTTATATATAGTCTGATTTGCCTCCAAATTTTAAGTGTATTCCTAATCACAAAACTGTCACCATGATTTGCTTTGCCTACTTTGCTGGGGCTATTAAGAAGGGCAAGAAGAGAGGTCTTGTTACAAAGAGTCTGTTCTAACGACAGCCACAATGGGCAATCACTTGAGTCGTTGACTGGGCCTTTTTTCTACCATGATATAATGTTTAAATGAGCTGCCCAGTAGTAAGCTTTAAAATGCGGCAGGCCAAACCCACCTTCGCCTTTTGGCTTAGACAAGTGTTTTCTGGTGATTTGTACAGTTTCGTAGCTCCATATGAAGGGTATAATGATTGAGTCTAGCTGCTTAAAGTGGGAAAGTGGGATGAAAGATGGGATGGCTTGGAAAAGATAGAGAAATTGTGGAAGAACAACGATTTTAACAGCATTTATTCTCCCACCCATAGATAGGGAGAGTTTTCCAAAATTCTATATTTTGTTTTAATTGATCAATTTTTTCCTGCCAGTTAATTCATAGAAGGCCATTTGCTTTTTGTGTTATTGTAATACCAAGATATGTGAAGCTACTGTAGGCTTCTTTGAAAGGAATGGTTTGCAGGAATTGTTCACTAATATTTATAGAAACAGGCATTACCTCACTCTTTTCCCAGTAAATGGTAAATCCCGAGGATGAGCTGAAACTGTTAATTAGTGAGAGCAATGGAGGTATTGATGTTTCTGGGTTTGATAGATACAAGAGGACATTGTCAGCGTAAAGAGAGATTAGCTGTGGCATCCCCTGTAGATCTGTAGGTGTTATTTCAGGGTTCTGTTTAATACTGATTGGTAATGGCTCCACCATAATGGCGAACAAAAATGGGGAGATGGGGCAGCCCTGTCGAGTCCCGCGGTATATCTCAATTGAGTGTGAGATGTTTTGGTTGGTAATGACTGGTGCAACAGGATGCGAATAAATCACCTCTATCCATTTCCTAAATGTGGGCCCAAAACCAAATTGTTCCAGTGTGCTCAACATACACTGCCATTCAACCTGATCAAAGGCACGCTGAGCATCCAATGAAATAATAAGTGCTTTTGAGGTGTGTTTTGCACATAGGATATTAAACAGGTGACATAGGTTGAAAAATATGTGTCTCCCTGGCATAAATCCAGTGTGATCTGGATGTATAATAGTGCAAATAAATGTTTTCAGTCTGTTGGCTAATATCTTTTCAATGATCTTAGTTTCTATTGATAACAATGAAATAGGGCGATATGATGAAACCTCCATTGAATCACGGCCTGGCTTTAAAATTAGTGAAATATTCGCTTTGTTTTAAGATGGTGGGAATTCAGAAGCTTTCCCTGAGTGGATGAACATACGGAGGAGCAATGGCACAACTGTCACTTCACACGCCTTGAAAAATTCTATGCCAAAGCCATCAGGACCAGATGCCTTATTGTTCGGAAAAGAGGAGGTAGCACTACTTATCTCCTTTAAAGTAATATCTTCATCCATGGCCTTTACAGCTTCTTCAGAGAGTTTTGGCAGATCTAGGCTAGTGAAACAATTCTTAATGATACTCGCATCAACTCTACCTTGTGTTTGGTAAACATCTGCATAAAAAGTTTGCAAAACATTTATTGATTTTTTTGGGTCTGTCAAGAATACTATGAATGGCCCTTGAGGCCTGTGCCTGTCTTAACTGTCTAGCTAACAACCTGTGTGGTTTGTCTCCCAGTTCAAAGTACTTTTGTCTAACTTGTGTGAGTAACTTTTCAACATTCTTTGAGATTAGTGTTGTATTCATATTTTAAAGAAAGAATGTTATTCAGCACAGTTGTGGTTTGCCTGTCTTTATATGCAGATTCTAAGGATGTCAACTCATTTTCTATTTCAGATAATCTTACTCTTGAACGTTTCTTTTTTGCCGCCTCGTATGATACTATATGGCCTCTAAGAACAGCTTTCATGGATTCCCAAAGTATAGTTAGTTATTATTATATAAGAGTTATTTACATCACTCTTATCATTAGTGCTCATAAATATTGTAATTTGCTTTGAGAGGAATTCACAAAATTCTTGATCATTTAACGGGGAGGTGTTCAAATGCCAATTATAGTTTCCCCTATCAATATTCAATTTGAGATCTAACGACACAGGAGCATGGTCTGATATAAGGATGGAGCAATCTCCAAATATCCGCTAAATTATAGGATTGAATAAGAGTATTTAACAATGCACTGCTCTTGGATGTACATATTTGGCTTGGTTCTTTATCTAGAAGGAGTCTAAAAAACAATTGTAACCGCCTCCAATGATCATATTAGAGTCTGATAGATCAGGTATAGCATTAAACAATTTTTTAAAGAAGTTGGGGGTATCAAAATTCGTACCATATATGTTCACCAGTGTCACCAGTTTCGAATTAAGAGACATGCATACCACTACGTATCTGCTGTTTTGATCAGAGATAGTTTGTGTGTGGATGAATGGAATATTTTGGCCACTCCTCTTGCTTTAGTGATAAAGTTTGACTGGTAAACTTGCGATGCCCATGAAGGTTGGAGCAGTTTTACTGCTGTCTTTTTAATGTGAGGTTCACTACCTATAATAAATGTCCCCTCTCAGCAACTTCAAGTGTGCAAAAACCTTTTTCCCTTTTCACTGGACTATTCAGCCCTCTTACGTTCCATTAATTGATTAATGTAACCGTGACTGCTTGTCAATGTCATTAGCCATTCCGCTTCAGGAACTGCTCCGCGACTGCTGGTGTATCAAAAGTATCAGTGCAATTACCGACTGTGACAATGAATGGCGTGAAAAACTGAACTCTTCAGCCTCAATGCAAACCACTATGTCTGGCGGAAGCCATCTAACACCATCACTACCGTGAAGCATGGTCGTGGCAGCATCATGCTTTGGAGGGAACACTTGTAGGGATAAAGGAAAAATATAATGAAGTCAAATAGAGGAAAACTCTTGAAGAGAACCTGCTTCACAGTGTAAGATTTGAGGTGATGATCTTAAGCATACAGCCAAAACAACACTGGAATGGCTTCAGATCAAGAATAAGAAATTCCCTGAGTGGTCCAGCCGAAGCCCAGATTTGAATCCCATTGAAAATCTATCGAATGACTTCATGATAGCTGTTCACAAGTGCTCCAACTTTGCAAATCCACAAGAAATCCCCAAATCCAGTTGTGCCAAGCCGATAAAAAGAAGACCCTAATTGCTACCAACATATCGACTCGGGGGGTTGAATACTTTAAATGTTTCATTTTCACTAAATTTTCAACAATTTCTAAAAAACATATTTTCACTTTCCCATTATGAAGTCTTTTGTGTAGATTCTTCAAAATCTCAATTTAGTCCATTTGAATTCAGGCTGCAACACTGCAAAAAAAAAAAAGTCAAGGGAGTAGAATATTTTCGGATGGCACTGTAAATGTCAACGGGGCAACAGTCAAGCATGCTGAACAAAGTATCAAACTTTCAGTTCTGGAAGTCTGAAGGATCGTAATTGTTCATCATCGAGCAATGTCATGCTGCCTCCAAAAAGAAAGAATTCCTGTTTTTTTGAGAGATTGCAGCACTGAGGATGTTGGCTTTTGAATGCCACAACATTTGCAACTAACTGGTAAAGACAACCAACAAGAGGTTAGCATTGTTGATGGACCGCTATCCAATTTCAAAGGCATACTTCAAAATACCAAAATTCTTCAAAGTATGAACTAGTTTGCTCTGTGTGTTATTAATGAAAGAGCCCTGACTTCAAAACATATTCGAACCTGACACTGTCTACCAAGGAAACAATTTGATGGAACCTATCAGCCTGTTCTCATATCAAGATTGTAGTGTTAGGTATAGTTTTCATACAAATGCTGTATGGTAATACAGCATAATTCCATATGATATTGTACAAATCATGTGAAAGGAGGTATAGCTCAGGCAATAGTTTGGCACTGAAACAGTGCAGTGGAAAACAAGGGTTTGCAGGTTGTGGTGTTGTATGGGCACTTGGCTTCGACTCCGGCGACCCAACTCATGCAAAGTCCCAACTCATGCAAAGGAATTTTCTGCGGTGAATAAACTTTTCTCCTAAGTTTTTCTTATTTAACCATGATCCAAACCTAACTTTGCTTTAGTTGCTTGACCTCAACTGAAGAACTTTTTAAAATTTTGGCGCAGTGATGGTGACTAGCCATGAGTAGGTATAGGATGAATTAAGGGTGCATAACTTATATGTACGACCGCTGTTGTAAGAATACAGTCGCAGTAGCAAACCAAACCTTGAGATAATGCGAAGATTCATGGTGTTCTTGTATCTGGGTGGCCACTAATACAATCACATGAAGCCTGGTGATTCATGATTCATCAAAACATTCCCATGTACCTACAACAGTAAGCTGAAGCTGATTGCAGGAATGTCCCAATGTAGAGCTACAGGTAGACCACCCTGGAGCTAGCTTACACTATCGCAAGAAATCTGAACTAAAACATAAAGGAGTCCTTGAAGAAGTCACTGAAGAACATTCAGATCCAAAGTCTGATGATTTTAGATACTTTGAAGCTGTAATCACTCCTCGGTTTTGTACGTGCCTTTCTACTGTAGCCTTTCTGCTGTTTATTACCCAGCCTACATTTAAAGACGACAACAAGGTATGAGCTCAGTGCCTAAGGAGATGACAGCGCAGACAACACATTTCAGAGCTCTGCCGTAGATCTAGAAGACTGTTGACCTTCTGCATGCATCCTTTGATGCCTGTTAAGTTTGTTTGATCTCCTTGAGACCGCAGTCTGGAAAAAGAATGTATGTGGGGGGGGTAAATAATAACATCCAGACAGCCATTGACATTTGCCACGTCGCCATCACAGCGCTGCAGCTGATACCTAGGGGCTATTTTGAGAAAAAAGCACCGGTGCTCTGGTAATCCCAGCCTGAGCGTCTGCTAATATGTGTCGAGAGATCACCGGATAACGAGGTACGGCATTGTGTCTTTGACTAATTGCTAACTCTTTTCCCACCCGCCAATTATAACCTCAGGAGGATGATGGATGCTACTAATTATGAATTTTAATAGGATTACTAGATATATGTAATCAGCTAGTTGTCTAATGAATTCTCTCAGAAAGGAGATACCTAATCAAAGAGTGTGTTTGTGTTGTTGAGGAACACTGGTATCCATTCAGCCTAGTTTGCTCGATGTGGGAGGGTAATCGGATCGGGCCAGTAGGCATATCGTAGTAGGCTGATAGCACTCACTGTAATCCATTTCTCTCAGCGTAACCTTCAGGCAGAGCCAAGCGACGGCACATAACCATCACACGACTCGGATTAGATTTTTCCTATCACACCGCAGAGCATAATAGGAGTTCGTCCCACAATAACTTGCCATCTGTTTGTGCCATACAGCAGGCAAGATAAGTGGCGCACCTGAGATGTTTCCACATTCGGTGAGGCATGCTTTTGAGGTGTACTCACATATTAGCAGATAAAATGCTGCAGATCTCCGCGGCTGATGAGTGCAGTGGCGTCTCGCGAGCCCCCTGTAGACTCCCTCTGATTGAATGTGTGTTAATTGATAGAGTGACCTTGGTTAAAGTCATTCTAGATTGGATGAACAATGGGTATCAAACCGGCAAGTTTGATATAGCGAATGCAGAAGCTGGCATTGAAGCTGCGCAGTTATCTACTGTTTTGACTTTTGCTTGTTCGGACATACAAATGACTTAAGGCAGAACGCTAGGCAAGGGTATTACAATTACACCAAAGGTGAATATGGAAGGCTACCAGAGGGTGACCTAACAGGCTTACAAACCAACAATGAACTCGGTGCATTTACGTATTAACTGGATCCCACTCCCATGAAAGTATACCGCAAATCTCACCTGCTCTGCATGAATAAAAAAAGAATTTTATGGAAAAGTTATGCTTGATTAATTCTTCCAATGCCTGATTTTACAATGCTGAGGTTGAGCATGCCCTGTCATAAAATCTGATCTTCAAGAGAGGATCATCATTCCAGGCCATATGGTAAACATGCTACATACATGACACACAGCATATCTGAAGCTACTGATGGCATCATCATCTTCATCAACTTGTTTGTCCTTCGTGTTAAAGTACTGATTTGAAGTTGAGGTAAGCCAGAAATTATAGACTGTGTGTGTGTGTGTGTGTGTGTGTGTGTGTGTGTGTGTGCAAATCCATTCCAAGTCTGTTCCAAAACAGAGTACGGGCCGGAAAGTGAGCTTTGAAAGGCAGAAATGTCAGCACTTGGACAAGTAATTGAGTCATTGGTATTGATCAGCAACCCTATAAACCCCCCAACAGATATATTATGGTCGTTTTGTGCTATAGGGCAGTAAAAACCTGAAATATTGCACCCTTAAATAGAAATATGAATTTTTGGATTCCATTGCCCGATCCATGCACCTTTATCATCACTGTTGATGGTTGGTTGTGAAAATTTGTTTCAGATTATATATGTAATCAATATATATAATACATATATCGCTTTGGTGTAAATCCTTTTCCAGATGGGATAGAAATGAGAGACAATGTGGAGTTGTCATCTTTGTTAAAGGCTGTTTTAAATCGACGCATAAAAAAAAAATCTATATTTGTCTGATTAATTTATGTGCCTGCCATCCGTGAACTCTCGCTCTTGGAATATTCCTCTGCTCTCTAAAGCGTAACACGCAATGCTATCTCATTGTGTTGCGGTTACCGTAAAAGCCAAGCTGCTGTTTCCCCACAAAGCCAAGCCACAGTGGCCCTTAGACGCCATGCCGTGTACCACAGCTTTTTAACAAGGTGCAGGACTTTCAAACGGAGAGACGAACATTTAAAGTAACGTTGTCCTGCAAAGAGATTTTGATGCATGGTGTTATAGGAGAGGAAATACGCTGGATCTCTCTTGCTCTTTCTCTTCATTTTTCCTCAGAGTAAGTCCAGCCTCTACCATCCAGGGTGATAATCACAGTGTTAAAACAGAAATTTGCTCCCCGGCATTATTCTAATGTCTCACGTATAAGACAGCAACATTAAATAATGCTAATGTATGCCGCAACAGCCTGAGAACATTGGCTGCTTCTCCTCGGTCTTGAGGATTATCTAGCCATGTCCTATAAGGCAGTGAGAAATCTCCCCCCGGTCCAAAAGTTAATCTAAACACGGAGGAGTTACGCAAGGCAAGAACAGCACTCGATGAAAGTTGAGCACAAAGCCGAGAACTGATTATCATCCCAGGACGAGAATAAGCACATTATTCAAGCGAATCAGCGATGGAAATCATGCAAATGAATTCAAGATTTTTTTTTTTTTATGTGCAGGCTGGTTGAAAACAATGATTAATAGACAAAAGTGTATGTCTTTTTTCTTTTTTCCTTTCCCCTGGCACAATGAGAGAAGAGAGCCGAGGCGAGAGCCGAGAAAGATTCACGACCTCCTCTCCCCCGGCGATGCCTGTAACCCATTTAAAGGTGTCTGTGTTACAGTTTGGTTTAAAAACATGACAACCGACCAACCAAACAAACAAACAACAAACAAAACAGCCTTTCAGCGGATTAAACAAGTGAGGGGCCCTTTGTGACCTTCATTCTGGGAAACAGTCATTGTTGTTGTTGTCTACCCACTAGTATGTGCGTATGTGGCGGATGCATGCATCTGTGTGTGTGCACATATATGGTGAAAAGCTGCTTATTTGGCCTTCATATCAAGGTCAGGTTCACTTCACCGACAGCATCTATTGCCAGGCAACAATAGGAGGCCTTAGGAAGCGCTCCATTGAGCGCCTGAATGTTTGAGTCAACAGAGAAACAATGAGACAGGTATCGATTGTGAAAGAGAAAGAAACTAAGAGCAATATATTAGCGCTTACCTGTTCCAGAGTAAACCAGGCTTGGAGCAGTTATTTCAAACCCCGGAAGCGCTCTCCTCCCCGGCTCAGTTTCTTTTAACCATGTGAGAACACAGCGATCCAAATCAATCAGACCTTCCTGAGAAGGTGGTTGCTCGGTACATTCGGACAAAATATCGCAATATGTAAGGGATTGCTTCATGGCGAGGCAGTCATTATCGCAGATTCAAGACCCCGACAGAGGTCACCCTGATCACCCTGAAGGGGCTTATTTATATATTTTTTTAATTTCTCCCCGTACGTTATCGTGCGCATTACACAGCTACTAACGGGGCATTCGTTAAAGAGTTAATTCAATTTGCACAACCTTGCTTTCACTAAACACAACAAAAAAGAAAGAATGACGATGACCGTCAGCATAAGACCAAGTAGGCTCGAAGAACTAATTTAATGAATTGTGATTTCAGAAGGTAAACTAGCACTGCATCGCTTCCATTCACGAATGAAAGAAAGAAATAGCGAATTATGGGTTAAGCGTGAGTTTTACCCTGGAACAAGGTCCTTTTCCGCACCTTATTTCTGACTATGATGAAGGAATTGGCTTTCTCCCACGTGGCAATAAATGATGGTTTGCTTTAAATGTTGTAGCGTAAAACGCTACCCAACAACCCGACAAAGTGACGATTCATCCCGTAAGACCATAGGTGTGAAGATGCCCAGACACCCCAGCTGTTTGCCTTCCATCCCAACAATAGTAGCACCATTGGACACCCCCCCCTCCCCCCGAGGTAATGAAAGGATACGACCTGGCACCACGGGCTTCCTGTTGACCAGGGCAAAAGACAGCTCCGTCTGCAGAAACACAGCCGAGGTCTTGATAATGTGCTGTCCAAACCGCAGACTCGACATGTCCAATTGACTCCGAGAGGGCCTGGAAGAGACAGAGAGAGACAACGGGTGGTCAATAACATCAGACGGAACGAGCATCCTGCTCATAGCAGCCATTCCAGCTAGAGCTGAAGGGCTGAGAGAACTTGAAATTGAAAAGAACAGAGCAGAGAGTGTTCACACTTAATCCTGCTTGAATGCTTTGATCGGCGGGGATCTTGAACAACTCAAGCAGTTGTTAAAGGGAAGCATGAATGTATGGCTTAAGTACGGTTGATTTAAAAGGTAACGGGCTCCGCATGACGGCTGTGGAACGGCATTTCCCAGACAAATTAACATTTTACGAAACAGTCTTTGAGGGTTCACAGTCCGACAAATAAGTGTGTAATTCATTTTCATTCATTTTTCTGTCACGTTGACGATTCTCAATAACATCCCCACTGTGAGAAAGTTGCGGACGCACTGATGAGAAAGATGCTGAAAAATCTGGTTCAACGCTGATAGTTTTTTCATGAAGGAATGAAAACGAAAAGGGGAAAAAAAAAAAAAAGATGTTATTGCGTGCCACTGTTTCTATCTTGGTGAGGCTCGCTTTGGTGGAGAGCTGAGTCCCTCTCATCGGACCGTGTCCAAGAGAGAAAGATGGTGTCACATCTGACAAACTCCTCCATCAGCTGTCATATGGTTGACATCCTGCTGGGAGAACCCATTATTGCCACTGCATAACACAGAGACGGGGCTAGCTCTCCATCTCTTGTCTTTTGTCTCTCCTTTTCCATCTGAAACAAAAAAAATCTGTTTCTCCCAGAAAGGCCTCAACAACAACAGAGACTAACTGCGAGTTATGAATGAAAAAGAAGTAAAGAAAAGGAAAAGAAGAGTTGCGCGAAAGAACTAAAAAGAAGAATATGAAAAATGGTGGAAAAAAGAAATACAGTTACAAGCAGCCACTCCAGGCATTAAAATCCTTCTGGACAAGTCACATTCTATGTGCCATAAGCAATATACAATCGACACCTTGTAATATCAGAAGTCACAGATTGTGTCATCCACTGCAGGCTCAGTTTTTGTTATTTGGAAAATCCCTGTGCATTGTTTAATGGTAAATGGTCTGAATATGCTGTGTAGCAAGTTTGGAGTCCTTTGAACATAAAATGTGAACGTAAAATGAGAGTGATTGACTTTATAATGGACTATAGGTTGCAGAGAAGCAAAGTTTCTTCACGTCAATGAATGTATTGTGAAAAGTAGAACTCAGTACGACACACGACCATGCACCAGCACCAGCACCACCAATTAGCTCCATACTGTAGTGGGGGGTCGTTTAGCATGGGACTGGACCTGTATGCAAAGCTGCATGCATTTCCACGCATGGCAAGGCAGTTTTTATTAGTTTTTACAATATTAATAATAATACAAAGGAAGCCAATAGGTGAAACCCCTTGAAGTCAAAAATAATCTAGTGTTGTCCTTGAGTCAAATATCTATTGTCTATTTGAGATCATTTGATGCTAGCATGCTATTTTAAAGAATTATGGGTTCTAGCACCTAGTGAAGACCAGCTTGGCTGAAACGTTTGTCGCAATAACACTTTTTTCTGCTTGCCAGAAGGGCTAACATCTTGTGCTGATGAGCCTGTCATATTTTCATTAGGTCCTTATTGAACTTCTTCGTTGTAAGTGGGCTTAATCCTTTGTTTAGGAAGTAAAATTAGTGTCGCAGGTCTTTCTAAGTTAAGTCTTGAGTTATTATTGGTGATTTGATATTGTTACAGTTCATTGTTATAATCTCATATGCCAAGAGGCTCGCAGCAAACAAGCATGTAACAAGCGCTAAGCTAGCTTTCACTAGCTTGCGTGGATCTCCAGTACTTTTGAGTTACACTTTGATCCTTGTCCAGCACCAGTGAAAGAGATGGATGTGTGTGATCAATCGATTTTTTTTATTCAGATAAAAAAACCCAAAAGATTCTAGTCTTTGTCATCACAGCCAAAACCCTGCACCACGTGCACAGCTTAAGAGGCCTGTAATTGAAATTCAAAATCTACAGAGCACGACAAATTACTAGGGAGTCTTGAAACAAACAAAAAAAAATCCTTCTGAGTGCATGGTGATGCATGTCCGTCTAAGGAGTTTGGGGGGTGGGGGGGGCACATTAAATTAGCACGTTACCATGACCACTTTCTGTTCAATTTAATTACACCTAATGA
>OOFE01012231.1:27328-41238 GCA_900323365.1 Monocentris japonica | reverse complement strand
GAGCATTCATAGCTTTACTGCCTCACCTGAGCAGACAGTCTTGGCTCCACTAAGGGTCCCAGAGTAACAATATGGCACATAATAGTTCTCATGCTTGATTGTATGTTGGCTGTGATGGGCATCTTCTGGTTCAACAGGGTGTGGTTTTGGGAAAATGGTGCAGGGTGAGACTAAGGAGGAGGAAAAATATACAAACACATATTTAACACAGCTAGGTATCATGTGTGATAGTGTAAAAGACCAATATCGGAGGCATAATATGTTTAATAAGTTGATATTTTTGATATTAATTTGTGCCTACCTGTTCCCTCCTGGTGTGTGGAAGGTACCACTGTGTGATCCACAGAGGGGGGTGGCCCCAGGGGAGGGGCTCGGCCAGAACCCTCATAGCAGGAGGCCTGCCCCTGTCTGATGGAGAAACCCCCCATCTTATTATTATTTTGTAGGTGCCAACTAAATCAGCGTCGTAAAAACAAAAAATTAATCCTTTCTTGTCTCAGTTTTTACAAGCATACCTATCAATCTGACCAGGCACTTCTCCAGACCACGCCTCTGTTGGTGCTTTGGGTGTCGTGCCCATCCTATCAGACATGTGACTTTGCTGTTCCTCTGTCTCCTCCTCCTTCACCGTGGTCACAGCACAGAGGGGGTTGAGGATGATGTACTTGTATTTTTTCCAGTTGCAGGCCTTGGGGTCCGGTGTGGCTTTGGCATCACTCTGGATGAACAAACAAAACAACAGTCACTTAATTCCACATACCAATAAAATAAATGGTGCCATGTAGTGAGAAAGATACTCTAAAAGCACATTGTATATGACCACATTGGTAGTTTTTGCCATTAAAATTAACCACATTTAGAATTATAATTTCAAAAGTGGGTTTTCTTGAAACTTTGGAGCCATACCATGAGGTGGTTAGTAAGGTTACAGGTGTTGGATTCAGATGGGGAGTTGGGCTGACAGCTGGAACGGGAGGGGCTGTCTGGAGATGGAGTGGGAGTGCCCAAGACGGGCGACTCTGGCTCTAGTTTCAGTTCCTTTGACCTGGGCTCGCAGGTTGGGAAAGGCCCCGGCTTGAGAGGACTGCCACCCTCCACAGGGACCCTGAAGGAGAAACAAAGGAAGTGTGTAACGAGCCAAACCTGTCAGCAGACAAAGGCAGACATAAACAATCACAGGCATGGCTCATACGCCAGAACGGCCAAGCCAGCACTAGAGACAGTTCAGGAATTTATCTGATCAAGAGCAACTTACAATGAGTGCAACAGGAGAATAAGTTTCAATTCCTAGATCACCAATATTAAGCAACCAATAGTAAGAAATCCAAGAGTTAGAGCCACAATACTCGTTGTCTCTCTCTCTCTGAACCATCTTCTACTTTGACTCCTTTAATCCTTGACAATGACGTACATTCACTCTCTTACCTGGTTTCCCCTGCTGTTGGGATCAATGGCTGGGGGGCTGGATTAGGCAGGCCCCCTCCTTGGGGGGCTACTGACGCTACAGGCACCCTGGAGTCCAGCTCCAACTGAGGGGGTGCCACACTCATCCTCTCCCTGTAGAAAAAAATAAATTGTCCACCCCCCAAGTCAACATACAGGACTGTAGTTTAATATCTATCCAATTTGATTCAAAGTCTTCATTGAATCACACTGGGTGGACTTTTTCATTCATTCTGCAGCCCCTCACCTGTGCAGCTGCATGAAGGCCCGGCAGGTATCGGCCACGTGGTCCATCTGCAGGTAAGTCGCAACAGCGAGCACCCCGGGGACACTGCTTGGTGTCAGAGGGAGACGGGAGGTGTACATGAAGTCGAGCAGCAGGGACACGCTGGATGGTTCCAAGGTGTTGGGGAGTGACACAGTCATGAGCTGCTCTCCGCCGCCGCCACGCCCCTGGAGCAACACGCGGCGCGAGTACAGAGAATAGAAGAACCCGCTGAGAGAAAAGGAAGAAAGAGAGAAACAATTATGATCATCTATCCATCTGTATGTGATGCAGTCGATTGAAGGAAATGAGGCATACATGGAGGGAAGAGGATGTGAGGAATGAGACTAAAAAGAGGATAATGACTGTAGATAAGAGGGGAAAGCAGCACAGGCCGAGAGAGTGAAAGGTGAGAAGGAGAGCAAAGACAGGATGGCTCTGGCGAAAGAGCAACTATGAGTGAGAGAAAGTCAGAGAAAGCTTCACAAGATAATGAGATAAGTTGGAGATCAGATGGAAATATAGATGAGCTACGCTATAAAGAACTGTGTGATCAAAGGACAAGAGGAGTGAGCCAACACAGGAGATATAATGCATGTCCTGTGCACCGACCTGCAGGCAACAAGCACAGCGCAGTGCGCCCGTAGGTGAACGGCGCCGACAACCAGGGTGGCGTCAGTCAAGATGCTCCGGTGCCGCAGTTCATTCAGGTTCAGCAGGACATCGCTGGAGTGGCGCGTGAACTCCTTCACATATCCCTCCTGCCGACTGTCGACCCTGTATCCTTCCACCGCTTCCATCATGCTCATCTTCATTTGATGAAAGGAGGAAACACATTGGTAGAAAAGGTCAAAAGCAGTACAACTTGCATGCCATTTGAACATTACTCGTAGTGCATGAACTGAATGTATATTATAGTAACTGAATGTTCATATGGTTGGGGTTTGATGATTTGATTCATTCTGATGTGCAGTAGTGACCTACCTATGAGTAATAGGCAGAATAAATAGATTGGAGTGTCCCAGACACATCTGTTAGGTGAGACCAGCTCCCTACTCGTACCTGTGTGAGAAAACAAATCCATGTAAACTTGAGCTTCACTAGGCACATAATTGCATCAAGGGAGAAAACAATGTGACACGTTACCGAGGGCTCACCAAGGAAAACAGAGACATGAAATCCCATGAAAAACATCCTAAACATAATTCAACCTGCAATGGAAACCTTGTTTTTGCTCTGGTTAAAAGAAGTCACACCTTCCCCTTGAAAACATGAACATCCTAAATAAAATATACTTATCATGACATAGTTCTACCCCAGGTGATAGTTTTGCTATGATTTGTACATCAACAGTAGGTTTAAGGATAAATCAACACTCAGAAAAGAAGGTCATTAATATCTCCACCTCACAAAAAAAGTGAGTGACATTAATCCAAGTAAGCAGTTATCAGACAGCCCGTGGCAGACATCTGGAAAAAAAAAAACAATTAGATGGAGAAACCTCTTCCAACTCACCCCGACCAGCAGGGACGAGAACTAACGTGCACCGCGCTGACGTCAAACCCCTCAGGCTCAGTGGTGAGTCTACTATCTAAGATGTCTCCAGTAAAGTTAGGTTCACCCACTGCCTCCACTGGCTCTGAGTAAGACTGTCAGGGGTGGCTGAAGGGAGGGAACTCTTTATAATGTCGTGCAGGAAGCCCCCATACAACCAGGGCTGCTCGTTTCCTCTTTCCTCAACAGCCCACGCGCACCCTGGAAGCAGCGCAGGAAAGGCCCTAGCCCAGACCCTGGGCTCCAAGTATTTTTAGTGGGCTAATATTTGTTCTAACCCCATAGCTTGGAGCAAGGTAATGGCAGGAAAGCATAGTGTGTTTTTGTGCCGCACTGAAAAAATATATATGAGGACCCTTGGGAAGATGAAGTACATGCTATCCAGGAGTAAGCCCGAGCGAATCAACCTTCCCCCACCAACGCTTTCCTCCTGTTCACTCCTCTCCAGGACATAGGAAACTGTCTGAGAGGAAGCTGGAAGACTAACTACTTGTTGGATAAACAAGCTATGCACTAAAATGGGAGAGCTGCCACACAGGGTTGAGGCTGAGCTTGTTCTTTCATCACTCTTAAAAGTCATTTTTGCTGCACAATTCCACAAGTGCAGAACATTTGATCCTTTCACACCCAGATGCCATATTGTCAACGTCTCTCAGGATATTAGTTAATAAGAACTTTACAAGCAAAGACACTCAATAAGAAGTTGTGCTATTGCTGAGGTGACTGATTCAGGTGAATGTGGATTTATGGGCGAGGCGCCGGAACCTTCTGGCTTGCTGCCTGAGAGGACGGGCGACGTGTTATGGGGACTGAGAGGAAGGAAGCAAGAGTGGGGGGAAAAATCGATAGGGCTAGATGGGAGACACCTCCTCCTGGTTGTGAAAAACAACCTCTACCTCCCTGACTGATAGAAATGCAGCAGACAGATGTGCAGGAACTGCCGTACACACACACATAGACACACACACACACAGAGACCTCTGAATGCTTCCTGCAAGGCTGCTCAGAGACATGGATGAAAACGCCTGCGCAGGACATCCGTCAATAATAAACCAAGCAGGAGACAAGGGACGAGGGGAGGGGGTGATGGAGAAAGGGGGAAAAGGGTTCAGAGGTCACCAATAACTAAAAAACAAGCGGAAACTTACCTCATCCTCAGTGCAACCTTGGGTTCACAGAGAACCAGGCACAGGACAGTTAATTGAGGGGCTGCAGAAGTGTACCATGAGCTGCATTTCCTTCACATCAAAGTATTTAAGAAGGAAACCTTGAATGGGCTTGAGTGTTGTTCAAGGTTGACCGAGATAAGTGGTGATGGTATAACATTATAGTAACCTGGCCAATATAGAGAACATGGTTCTCTTATTTTAATTGATAAGGGGGTTGAGTTTGGAATTTGAATATAAAAGAAAAAAGTTGAATTTATATTTTTATTTAAGGCTGCCAATTCTAAGATGGCAAAATGCATTTCATAGGCAGTGAAATATATTCTTTATGAATGCAAAAGAATCATACATGAAATAAAAATTAGACAACATGACCATGTTTGGTTATAAATCCTTTGAAAATGTGAATCGGAAGCATAGTGTTTGCAAGGGGTGTTGAGTGCGTGTGTGTGTCCTTGCGCTTTTATTTGTTTGGATGGAGGTCGGATCAATTGTGTGTTATGAAAAAAAAAAAAGAAAAAAGAAAAAGGAAAACAACGATTAAGAAAACAGAGAGGGAGATGTAGGTCTCGGCTACTTCCAGGCATTGTGAGAAGAACGGATGAGGGGGGTGGTTGAGGAAAAGTGAGAACATTACTAAACAGGTTCACCAATGGGAGGAAGCCATTGAGTCTATCCCGTTGGCAAGGCTGGGCTAAGCTAATAGCGACTTCCTGCATCTTACCCCATCTGCCAGTGTCCATCAGCAAACCACTGATGTTACTGGTTAATGTCAAAGCCAGAGCACTACTGTTCTGCTTGTGATAAAATGCATATTGACAATAGAAACTGTCACAACGATTAACCATCACACTGAAGATGCTGATGAATCTAATAAATGTAACTAATAAAATCTATTGGGTTGTTTTCATACAGAAAACATCTCACAGACAAGGCATTGAATCTAGGGGAATCCTTTGAGTTTGTGGTTTCCTGGTTGCTTGGATAGAACTAAATATTGTTTAAGTGATAATGCGTGTGCTAAAACCATGTTTTGACTATGTATTCAACAGCTGGTGCCAAAGTGTTGACAACTATGGGCCCTAAACTGTCTCTTCCTGTGATTGCAGAACACACTGGACATATAAGGGCAAACAGTAAGCGCTACTGGAAGGAGGAGGAGAAATGGGGGATATCCCAGGGAGGAGCCTTGGTTGTTTGTCCTCTTTTTGGCAACAGGAATGGATTGAGAAGTAAAACAATAAAAAATGTTTCAATTAAAACGATAAGGCCAAAAGCCTCCTTTGAAGAAGTGCCTTTGAGAAACATGAGTGGGCCTCCAGTATGCTGCTGGGTGGGGCGGGAGAGGAGGGGTAAAGAGGGGAGGAAGAGGGACGGTTCAACCCTGTGCCCTGGGCCTCCAAATAAGAAAGGAAGCAGGGAGGAAGAGGAAAATGTTACAAACCTCTATACTTGACCTCCACACTCACTCCTTCTTGCAAAGGTAGAAAACTATTTGCTAACAAGGAAATGCACATAGAGTAAATAGAAGTGGCCTTGATGTTACATTTCAAATGTATATACTCTTGGCTAGCATTAGCATGATAGATAGATAGATAGATAGATAGATTACAGTATCAGTCACTATTATTTTGCTGGTCAAATTGTCTCATGGTATTGGAGAAAGGACAGGCATGTATCCCCATCCCACGCACGCGCGCGCACACACACTTCATGACCAGAGACAGCAAACTACGTCACACATTTGGAATGCCAGTGACGACTGCTGCTGCAGAAGGCCTGTGACTAACTCAGGATCCATGACAAAGTAGGTTAACGAAGCTAAAGAAAGTTGTTTTGGAATAACTTTCGTTGACCTTTGGACATTTAAAGGAGTGTGTATTTTATATTTACGTACCATATTTCTAGCAATCGGGTGTTGGGTATTGCCTTTTTCGGTTGGAGGCTTATTCAAGTTAGCCCGGAGAGACAAGGCACGAGCTTAAGTCGAGTCGCAGTTCAAATCAGGCTATCAAACAAGTAAACAAACATATCATTAAAGTTAGCGGTTGCAATTTAGCCTTCATTATATGTCATTTACATCTTTGAAGTGGTATATTTTGCATAGTTATGACGCAGAGAAGAGTTGTTTAAGACGAGAAACGAGGCAATGTGAAATAGGTTCTCTGTTCATTTCGAATGTTTGCCCTCTCATGGTGAAGCTAACGCTAGCAGTTTGTGTTTGCTGTGCGAAAATTTAACAAAAAAAGCACAATTTCATGGCCACTGTGGCAATACAACGTCCAGTAACGTTAGGCTATGTCGATACCCTTTTAATAATGCTTGATGTTGATTTGTAGATGAGACCGAAGGGAAGAAGAGAGGCGCTATAGAGGAACTGTTAAAGGTAAGAAACGCCAAAGGTAGCTAATATTGATTGGCGCCACTGTTTCTGGACATGGGTTTATCGTATTTGTCATATTGTCTGACTGTATTTTACAGTATAAAATGTTAACAGCGACGTATCGCTGCAATTCAGCGAAAATTTCAACTGCGTTAAGCGAGACAGAATTATCCAGAGTAGGACCAGAAGTTGGGCGATTTGCCTTCAGAATAAAAGCGTAAAAAAAGAATACGTATTGGGGAATATAGAACAAGGACAGTTATGATATGCGGCGAAAATGACATTTGGAAGGAGGAAAGCATAATTTGCCTGTAAATCCTTTCTTATTACTATGTGCGTTACTCTTACTGAAAAACAAAACGTTGGGTCATTTTATTTTGGAAACTTATTTTACTCGGAAGTTGTATTTGTGTATTCTTGTTAACTTGGCCAATGGAACAACTTTGACACTCCCAGAGTTGCTACGCGTTTCATTCATGCACGAAGAAATGCTAATAAAATTGACAAATAAATGAGCTTTGTATCGCAAATCGCATAAAACCTCAGCAAGTATCTTTAATCACAGAATGATAAAGCCGTTGTGATTAATTTCCTCGTCCAGCAATCCTCGGATTTGAGTGTGCCCTCAGCCGGATTTAGAAAGGGGTTTTAATCAGGTCGGTGGTGGGGCAGTCACTGAGTAATGGCAATCAAATCCATGTTGACACTGCATGGATCTAATGGTAACTACAATAACCCAATGGACAGATCCCTGGGAAGACTTGAAAGATTCAAACAAACCACAACTAAATCCAGTGTTGAAGCATTGTATCCCTAGCACAACTAAATCCAGTGTTGAAGCATTCCTGTAGCCTCCATCATCGTCTCACCCAAGGTTATAATCTTTTTACCAACAAGGATGTTATTCCAGCCCCAGGACCCACATACAATCAATTTGAGTGGCCAATCAATTTCACTACTTGAAGCATACTGATTTGCTGTGGTTTCTCCTGTAGTTGTTGCGGTTCATTGTTGGAGACCCATATTAGAGAATGAACACTGGCACACCTACGGATTGTCTTTGAGAGAAAGACTTGAATCTGTTTGCATACTTTTGTATTCACACTGTATATGTAGTTGACACATTTAAAAAAAACAAACATTTAAATCGGTTTGATTTTTTTTTTTTTTACATTTTATTTTTCCCTAAAGAAGACCAGCATCTTAATGGTAGGAGTCCCTCATGAGAGGGTCACCACTTTGTCAGCTGTTATTTATCCCTAAGAGGATACATAATATATTGTTATGAGCCAGGTGCTTATGTATGTACAGACACATATCATTACACAACATTTCCTGTCTTGTTTTTGTCTCAGCTTCATTTGGAAATCATTGATACTAGTGTGTAAACAGACTAAGACAATGACTATTGTGGTGGATAACAAGCAAGGGGTAACCATGGAATCGCACCTGTGTGTCTGTGTGTGTGTTGGAGATCTTTTAAATTACTATTTGTGTCGCAAAGTACACAAACACACACACACACACACACACACATGTTTTGGGGCACTGTGCAAGGCTGCTGGAAATCCCCATGCCTTTCAGAATGGTTGCTCTCTTCCTGCTCCTCTACTAGAAGCCTGTTAAGTCCATGTGTCTCAGTTGCCATAGGAAACAAAGGATAAAACATCCCTTGGTTTCCATTGGTTACCTACGACATATATACTCACAGCAGCTGCAGCTATGCTCATGCAAATTTGGGTGAAAGCTTAAACATAATCTTGCACATTCACTGAATTGGAATCGGTCATAGCAAAGTCAATATGATAGAAGCTGTGTGAGAATGGATTGCAATTACGGTTCCAGTGTACTCAGACGGAGGAAAGGCTCTTGAGAGAAAATTAAATGCAACATAGTCATCATACAAGATACAAGTAAACTATAAAAAGGAGGTCAAAAACAGGAAAAGATCATTACATAACAGCAAGTAAAAATGAGTTTTAATGAGTAATTTAAAAGATGAGACAGATTTATGCAGCCTAAGCTCCTCAGGCAGGTCGTTCCAAAGTCTAGGAGTACTTATGGCCTATAGGCCCTCAAAACATCTATTCTAAGTCTGTCTAAATAACTATGATAAAACATAACCATTTTCCATCGTCACTTTGGCCTCAGAAGCCTGTTATGTCCGGTCCTACCTGGCTGCCACCAAGGACTCTGGATAGCCCAGAGAGAGCCGTCCCCCAAATGTCCCACTCCGGAGGGGCAGCCATCTACCGAGCCCCCAATAAGAAGGGCCCGTCCGACCCCCGGCCGAAATATGGCCTCTACGACCAGAACGGAGGAGGAGGTGGTGGTGGTGGGGGTGGAGCGATAGCCAACAGGTACATGGCTACTGGACCCACAGGTAAGACTATAGCATGAGTGTGAAGTGAAGTGAACAGTACTGCAACCGGCTGCTTGATTTCTGTGTTTGTGCCAATCCCTACCTCCATGCTTTCAACCAATGATAGGCTATTGGCATATAAATAGCTTGAACACTTGATCATTCAGCTGTTGGTTATAGGTATATGTGGTGAGAGCAATAAAGATAGTAGCTATGTCCCTTGCTCAAAACGCAACATGTCTAGTGGCTGATGTGCGTTATGGTCCATTGAGGCTACTATCAATGGAGAAATTGGTATCTCTGCCACTTCTATGATGGCTCTCTCCCTGTGTGATTGTTCAATGTCGGTGCAAAATGATGATGATGATGATGATGTCTAGAAAAAGCCTTTGATACTGAGCATACTGAATATTTTTCCTTTAATGTGCCTATTTTCATCATGTACACTCTCTACCTGCTTCTTATTGAAGGAACATATGAAAAGATTAGATAAGTCAAAGATTGTGATGGTTCAAACTGTCCCGGACAAACAGTTTTGATGTCTGTTCTCCTAACAAAAGGTGGGCCCATGCATCACCCATCTAGTGACCACTATTACCCACCTCCCAAAGAGGACCGCAACTGGAGCCCTCACATGGACAGTTATGAGCTGATGGTAGGTGAATATTGTGCAGTTGTACTATGCTTACATATGGACCACCAGCTGTGGTCATTTTCTACGCATCCAAACCGTCATCTGCTAAGATTTCGACAGAAACACTGGGAAATGATCACAACATCATACACTTGATTGAAATATTGTAAAAGTTTTGGTTAACTATGTGTGGCTTATGTAGCAATGTGTTTCTAATGCTGTTCTGCTCTTAGCACCGTGGTCCTGAAAAGCCAGTGGGCCATCACTCCAACATCGATGCTGAAATTGACTCGCTCACCTGTATGCTAGCTGATCTGGACAGCCACCCACATAACTCCAGCACACAGGTATGTCAGTACATTCACTGACAATATTTCCATTTAATTTTAATGAAACTTTTTTTGAATATTGAACTTTGAATATTTTCATTTTATAATCTGTGTGTAAAATGTGCCATCAGAATTTAATTTTCTCAACTTTCTGACTCCACAGCTGTATGACAATGTGCCTTACAACAAATACCTCTCAGGAGACCACTACAGGCCTGCAACCCAGAGCGGCACTCCTTCCCAGTCTCGGCCATCCATGAGCTACCCCCCTCATCCCCAGAGCCAATACCACCCAGCACCCCCCTACCCCAGCGAGCACCAGACACCTCAGTATCCCACCTCCCACCAACAGGAATACTACACCTCCTCTTCAGCCCCTAAGCCCTACCCTCAGCCTGTCCCGGCCTCCTACACCACAGCCTCTACTCCTACTGGGCCCAGGTTCAGCGTCCAGGTCAAGACAGCCCAGCCTGTCACCTATTCTCAGACTGGGAGGCAGGCTGAACAGGCCTATACCCCACCCCCTCCCCGCCAGCATGCATCACGGCCCCAACCCCAGACAGGCCCACAGGGCTGGTACCCTCCGCATCCCAGCCCCCAAGCTCAGGAGATGCACTCTGAGACTGGGTACAAGGGGAGTGGCTCAGGGTCTGTAGGAAGAGCCAACCAGGGTCCTGTGTCCAAGAGAGGCCTGGAAAGTAATCAAGCAGGGTCAGGGGTAGGACCGAGTCCTGCCTATCAGTCTAGCAAGGTAGGATGGCATATCTATGGCATATCATACTTATTCACATTTGAGAAGGAACTAGGAATTTAACACAAGTGTGAGCTTGTGCAATGAAATTGACACATTGTGGAAATATTTGGTGATATTTGGATTTTGGAGAAATAGTACAGCCAAATTTCTGCATTTTCCACTACTTGCAAATATGTTCTTGTACCAGCACATGCAGGTCCTTGACCCATATTTCCTCATTCCTTCACCAGGGGGCAGCAACTTCTAGACCTGAAGAGGAGTTGGAGCGACTCACCAAGAAGTTGGTGTATGATATGAACCACCCTCCTGCAGAGGAATATTTTGGTACAGTCCCAATTTATGCCATTAATCAGTTATTACACTACAAAAGCTGCATTTTGTCATTTTAACATATTATAAACTTGGCTATGTCCCGTTCTGACTAACTATTTCACTCTAATATATCAATACAAAATCAGGTCGCTGTGCCCGTTGTGGTGACAACGTCCTTGGCGATGGAAGTGGCTGTATCGCCATGGAGCAGGTATTCCACGTGGAGTGTTTTACGTGCATCACCTGCCACGCCCGTCTCCGAGGCCAACCCTTCTACGCCCTGGACAAGAAGAGTTACTGTGAGAGCTGTTACATTGTAAGTGGAGGAACTACAGAAGTGAACAAAGACCTCCGTTGATCCCTTTCGCAGTCTTTCTCTTGTCTTACCTGTTCAAGTTTGGGGAGACAGGGTAGCCTAGTGGTTTAGAGAAAGTGTCCTGCAGCTGAAAGGTCACAAGTTTGATTCCCACAACTTGTAAAAGTGTAATTGTCATTCTGGATAAGAGTGACAGCTAAATGCTTATGATGAAGTAATTTACCTCTCAGGATTTTATTATTGTGCTTTCTTTTACTGTGTTGCTCTATCGTTCCTACTCCGTTAGAGTACTCTAGAGCGCTGTTCCAAGTGCTCCAAGCCCATCCTGGACCGTATCCTGCGGGCCATGGGCAAGGCCTACCATCCTCGCTGCTTCACCTGTGTGGTGTGTAACTGCTGCCTGGATGGGGTTCCCTTCACCGTGGACGCCACCTCTCAGATCCACTGCATAGAGGACTTTCATAGGTACATACAGACACCACACTGAAAAGCCACGTCATGCTATTGTGACAAGCTGAACAGTGTTATGCCTGCCCAGACGATTGTTTAAACCACACTTTCAGGGTTTTTTCTGCAATGAAGCATAAAGAGATGTGGCATTAAATGAGACTCCAACATTAAATATCAATCCTGATGCTTGTTGTCCCTGACAGGAAGTTTGCCCCTCGCTGCTCGGTGTGTGGGCAGGCCATCATGCCGGAACCAGGCCAGGAGGAGACCGTCAGGATAGTGGCTCTGGACCGCAGCTTCCATGTAAACTGCTACATCTGTGAGGTTAGTTGACATTTTACCATCAGAGAAAAAAAAAACCAAAGATGTGAGAAGATGAATATCAACACTAGAATTGTCACCAAAAAGTAGTGGGTAAGAAGTTGTATGAACATGATCAACTTTGAGTGAAGTGTAAAGGGGACGGGCCCAGAGGTTGTAGGATTTGTTAAATTTTAACCCTTTTACATGTGAGAGAGTAAAGTTGAACTGATAGTCTGTATCCCTCAGGAGTGTGGCCTCCTGCTGTCCTCTGAGGGGGAGGGCCGTGGCTGCTACCCACTAGATGGTCATATCTTGTGCAAGAGTTGCAGCGCTCGCCGCATCCAGGACCTCTCCGCCAAAATCTCCACCGACTGCTAACACACCTTTTGTGTCCGCTCAACCCCTTCGTACGCTCGCTACCCCAGTGTGGAGTTGAGTGTTGGTAATCTCTCAAAATCAAATCATGAATCCATTGAGAGTCAATTATGAATTATTGATCAGCAATCAAGGGTAACATTTTTATGCCTCTTCTTTATTGCTGTCTTGTCTACTCTTTTTGCTTTCTTGTCCATCATATTGCCTCATTGGAAGTGGTGGATTTTGCCACTCTAACTATGAATTGACAAAAAATTGCTACAGTTCCCTCTGGTGGTATGCATTTGCAATTTCATTTTATAGAGGGACATTCTAGTTATGGTTAAAATCGGAAGTGAAAAATGTGCTGGAGGGACCACCACTTCAGTTGACTTTCAGGTTTACTACCATGTGTGTTTTTTTTTTTCCCCTATTCTTCATGTTTAGTCCTATATCAGTACTACAGTGACCCTGACCTGCAGGCAGCTAGGGCTCCACTCACCATTCATTCACGCTGACACTGCTGAACTGGCACATTATCATCACTTGAATCCTCCCTATTAGAGACAATGAAGGTATGGAAGCAGTTCAATGGCGTAGGCCTAAATGAAGATGAAGATTAATTTGAAAAGGCATGACTTTGCTTCCCTCTGTGGCGTGACCAGTCTAAATGATGGGACTTGTGTATTTGGAAAGCAGTCAAAACAAGCATATTAAGAGTACATAATACAATGACAACTGTGACTGTACATAACAGGCTGTTTTTGGTTGGAGGGTGAAACCGTTATGTGGGAAAGCATGTAGTTATAGTGCAGTGAATTTCTGCAGTTGATAACCTCATAGGACAAGAAATGTAGACCGAAGGAATGTGTAGTAAGTTTCTTTTTGCTCTTATTTTATGCTAGTACAATGCTAGAACAAGTTTGACAACTACAATCATACCCCCTTCAGCATTCAGGTGTCAATACCATATTGACTGGTCTGAAGGACGTTTGCTTTTTTTTTTTTTTTTAAACCAGCCAACTCAGCATTTTAGGAACATTTGTTTGCAACACGATGCGCTTATTTCTTTTCTCTTTTTTTTTTGTAATTCATATTTGTTGTTGGTTGATACTTGACTGTTACATTGAAGATGAAGGTGCAATGAAGTCAAACGCTTTCCACTGTCTAAAGGAAAACAGGGTGTTCAACTCTCACTTGGGGGGCCATGAAAACATCCTGTTGTGTAAATGTTTGCTTGAGCTTGATTTGAAGAGTTCCTGTATCTACCATTGGGGGGGGGGGG
>OOFE01012231.1:13523-27308 GCA_900323365.1 Monocentris japonica | reverse complement strand
ACATACAAAATGATAATGCAAAACTAAAACAAATGAGTCCTTTTTTAAATGATATTGGCTAACGTCTATGTTTGTTTGACAAAATTAGTTTACTTTAACAGTTTGGAAAGTCTACATGTTGAGATATTGAATGTTGAATTTATGGCGATGACTTATTTTTTTTCCCCCCAAAAATGGATATATAATGTTTTGGAACTCTTCACTTGTGGTGTTTGTGTTCATCCTTGCACTCATGTTGGCTCAATTTCGTAATATTTTCTGAGACTTTGGAACTACAGTATTTATATTACGTTTGGATTGTGTTTAACCTCTCGTCTTTCCGTCCTAATTTTGTGTGTAACTTCAAGGGCTATACGTTTTAAAGCCTTACCTCAAGGGTGTCATTGATGATAATCCTTTGAAACTGAATCTGTGTCTGTGAACCTTCTTGCTACAGAACTTGGATCATGCTAAAATGGTTTATTAGCTCACCGGTGACATTGTACTTTTTGCCCACGTGAGCTGCATTTTTCACGTTTATTTATTTCATCTCATGATGTATATCAACGTTAATCTGTGATTTGTATCAAGGTAATTATTTCAATCATGTTCAACAGTGTCATTCTAAAATCCCACAACCACGCCAACTCTGTGTCATAGAAATATTACTCCTTGAAATGACTTGCTGTTTTGTGCCGTCGTACAACTCCCCACTTTGTTGGTTCGTCATCTAGCCTTGATGGCCAACACCTTATGTTAAGTGTGAAATGCTGTGAATGCAAACTGGTTGGTAGTTGTAAGCCCACGGCACTGCAGCAGACCTCTGTCCACTGATGGATTCACACTGAGGAGCAGACCTTTTTGTACAGCTGGTTGAATTCGTATGCAGTAGACCCCGTGTAGCAGAGTGAATGGGAGTACATGTGAACCCATGTGTGGATTTTCTCCTAATGCAGATTGTAGTACATAAATGATACATTAAAATGTCAAGTTTTTCAGCAAGTTCACCGATGTGCTTGTCGCTTTTTGAAGTGGCGCCGTGATGTGCAACGCTCTTGATGTGAAAGAGAAAAATCAGGCTGTAGCCTGAGAAACATTCCCTTTTAATTGGAGACAGTTTTACTTGTGACATCGCTGCTCAACCCTATGACAGCCTTATTCTGCCACTGGTCTTCACACCAAAGTCTTACCACAAATACATCTGTACACTAGGCATTTTAAATCCAAAGTAACATTTAACACCTTTTAAAAAGAATGATGTACAACACAAAATTATACAATTATACATTCAGTATTTGGACGTAAAAATACTCCAGCACAAAGAGCTCATGTTAACATGAGGTGAACGTCTTCCAAAAGAAGTTCCGGCAGCCCGCCTTGCGCTCTCTCTGGGTGAGGGGAAGGTGTCGCCGCACCACCTCCTCGCTGATTCCCGACTCCTCCAATTCAGGTAGTACCTCGTTTTCTCTCGCAGCAACCAGATCGGACACAAACTTCAGAAGGAGTACATGGGTGAGGTCCTAGAGGAAGAAGTGCAGAAGAGGGGAAGGAGGGTGAAATGAAAACATCTCAGATACCAAATTGCAAGTTATTTACCCAGAAATCTTAACAGACATCTATTCACTTGCAGATCAGGCTTAATCTCATAACTGAACCAGACATTGAAAGATCAGTTCCTATACAACATGATTTTCATGTCACAACAACTAGGGTCCTGATGGGCACTTCCTTATTTTAGCCATGACCACTAGTTGAATTCAATCAGCCACTCACCTTGTCCTTGGTGAGGTCTGCTCTCAGGATTTCTGTCAGCATGTCTCTGTCTGGAGCACCGCTGACTCTGACCAGCAGCACAGAGGAAAACAGAGTGACCAGAAATACCTGTAGCTGGGATCGCAACATCTCCACCGCAAATTGAAAACCAATGAATCTTGTTATAATATCCCCTTAGGCTGTTTCCAACACTAACAATGTGCAATGATGGTCCAAAAAATATAAAAGGACTAGCCAATGGGTAGAGGAGCTGAATGTTTTCACTGTTTGAGTTCTCACCGGTCACAAGCTAATAAATAGGTTTCTTCATCATCAAATCTTCCTCATCCTCAAGCCAACAAAAGGATGCGATTGGCTGAGAAGAATGGCCGCAAGGGGATGAGGAGGTGAGGGGCGTGGGTGTGTGTGGCAGAGGTTTGGTGTGAAGGATAAGGTCATCGTTAGCCATGACACAGAACAAAACCCCAAGCCCTGACTTCTGAAGTGCTTCTAAAGTATCAGAAGTATACCGGATACGCAACATGTTACAGTAACTTTAAATGTGGTATGCCAGGTCCAATAATAGTCTAGTTCAAAGTCAAATGGGTTCAAAGAGTATGCTGACGTAGGACTTCATTTGGGGCCATGCTGTGTCAGGCAGGATTAGCCATACCGGCTTTGTAAAAGTGTCCCTGGCACAACATGAGCTCTGCATGCTGCGCAGTGTTAATGACACAAAGTGACTCAAATGTTAATCAGACTGGCCTGGCCACTGCTAACCAATCAGCACCCCCCATCCCTACCACCTTTGAGTCTAAAAAGGTCAATGGAGCAAAGTGGAGGAAATGAAAGTTACTTCACATAAAGTTGGTTTATAATCTGCGAGGGGGAGATAGGCTGTTAAAAACGTGGCAAAAGGCAAAAATAAGTAGATATATGATGTGAAGACAATCATCTGTCATCTGATCTGACGAGGGAATTGGCACTTAAGATCATAACAAGAAAGTTGTTAGATGTTAGTTGTCAGATGTCAAAACAATGGAAATGTCCCAAGCCACCCAACTATGTTAACTTAGAGGCTTGAACCGGTTCTCAAGCCAGTCTAAATATTGTAGATTTAGAAGAGGACATCTAAGTTGTTTCCTTTCCCGTTTATGTCCTGTCCATCAGATAAAGTGCCCAAATGTCAGAAACCTACAGCGTATGACTATCACAATATCAAATGATAAATAAAATAAATACCACATCACATGACTTTCACAGCTTATCGGTGAAATGGATAATGACCTTTTCTGTGGACCTTCTGTGGATCTTCTGATCCCCCCCACCACAGGGCTCTCACTGATAGCTCTGATTGCTCATTCCTTCATCATGCCACCTCTGACGCTCAGTAACATTTTCAAAGGAGTGGAGGATGTCATGACCACAGGCATCCAACTGGGCACAGTCCTCGGGGGAGAAGGAAGGGAGGGAGGTGGGGGCATTTTACTGCAAACACACAAATATAATGCCTCCAATGCGTCTATAAGACTTCTATCTCGTAACGTTGAGCACAAATCAACCGAATTACGTTACAAATGTAAACTACAAAGTTGTTTCAACATGTTTTCATAACAAAGACTTTCATAACAGAGACTTGCCATACAATCATGAGTTTGCTGCAGGCGTCCAAGTTTTCCCGAGCAGATGCACTGGATCACATTTAGATTGGAAGTCGGGAAAACCGAGAGTACAATGGATTGCACCATAAGACCGTGTGTTGATTTGGCCCTCGCCTGTCATGTCCGGACCCATCAGCGTCCTGAACGCCTCATGAACAGATCAATGTGTTTTATTAATTGGCTTGCAGGTTAACTATATGTCATCTGTCGATAGCCGAGTGCATGTGCTAAGTAGATGATCAATTAACTCAACCAGGTGCGGTGATCAAAATGGCGACATTTCTGGAGGTCAACACGTCTGACAAGTCGTAAAAAGAGTCAGATATTGATATTGATATATAAATCAAATTTTGCCTTCGATTATATCAACCAAGCATGACTGTGCACTTTAAAATGAAAAAGTAAGTCTCTATGATAAAAGTAAAAGGTTGGTTCAATGGAAAGCTTATTTCAATGACTTTGAAATCTGTATTTGTTTCTAGTATGTTGCTCCTCGTTGCTGTGCCTATCTGTATTGCCAATCCTGTGCCAGCAGGTAAGTTTTGATCGGTGATGGCTTTTTCCACAACCATGACAACTGACAGACTACAACAAGGGCAACATAACCCCACTCTAAAAGACCGAATGGTCCTTTTATTAAATCAGTGGTTCTCAAAGTAGGGTCCAGGGACCCCCATAGGGCCTTGACAAGGTTCCAGGATGTCCCAGGAGGCAAATCAGGAGTAGATTAACTTCATTTTCATTTAGAATGAATGTTCTAATCATAGGTTTCTGTCTCACAGCTGTTATCAATTATTACTTCTCCATTTACAGTGACTGCAGCTCTACGTTTCAACACTAAGTCAGCAATAAAAATCTTCCCATATGTGAAATCTTCAATTATGAAATTATGATTTGATATAATATGCTGTGGGCTAGGATAGCACAGAATTCCCATTGCCAGTGAACCCCTTCTCACAATGCATTTGGAGAAGGGTTGGGAATTAGCTAGGAATTGATTCCATCCTTAATATTTCCAGGAACATTTCAGACTGAATGCCATGAACGTCACTTCTGGCTTTCCATCAAATCCAGCTTCCTTGGTCAGATGATCCGGTTTGACTTCGAAGGTATGCATGGTAACCGTTTGCCATTGATTTGGTCACCAGAGCACTTGTCTCCACACCATGGGTAGCAGAGGAGGTGTTTGTAGATGGAAATGTCCGGTAGGCTTGAGTGGTTTGTTTTATGATCTACTTGTTCGTGACCTTTTACTGTAAACGACTGATGTCACCAGACCAGCATGGATTCCATGTCCTGTCTGACCGGGAGGCCACACTATGTGGCTACACTGTCCTGCTCAATCACGTGGGAGACCTGGTACTCCGCGCCTCCTTCCTGGCCTGCCACGTCCACAGCCAGGTAGACTTGGTTGAAAATTTTGTGCCCTGACATTCTGCAACACTGCTCGTACACATAGTAATCCTCATGCAGTTTAGGTTGTGCTCCGTTTGATCCCTCTCTTTCTGTGCAGAGGGACACAGATTACCACCTGCGTCTTTGGTTTGTGAACCGCCAGGCCAATGGGAAGGTGGCAGTCTACCCTCTCCAGCTCCATTGCGCCCTCCAGTGGCCGTGGGGGACCAGGGAGATGGTGTGTGAGGAAAACTACATGGAGGTGAATGACTTCCCTGAATGAACCAGACGCCATCCGGTTAGGTTTTATACCAGAATGCCAAGCCCTCCATTGTTTGATCTATACGATCACTCCCCTGGTCCTGACAGAAGATTTTAGCCATGTGTGAAGGTTTGTCAAGCCATATGTTTTTCCTCAGGTGTCCATCCTGCGACCCATCCTGCCTGCTTCCTCCAAAACTCAGAAGGTCAGTAAATGGCCTAAGTGAGGATAAAGTCAAAGGTTAGGCACCTACCTGAATATACTTTAAAATTATTTTGCTTCTGTTGTTCATATCATAATACACAACAAACAAACAAACAAACATTCCTATCCATGTTTTTTTATAATAATAAAGTCGAGCTCACACACAGAAATGTGTTTCCTGTTTTTTTTGTCCTGCTTTACATTGGGATGTGAATGTTTTTACTCTGCTTTGTTTTTTTTGTTTGTTATTTTAGATTATTTTGGGACAGTTGACAGTAAAGAGACAGAGGGGGGATGACAGAAGTCCTGGGCCGGATTCGATCCCAGGATGTGGTTACATGGTACGCACCTTAGACCAGCGAGCCACCAGGACGCCCCTTATTTCTTCTTCTTTGTCCCTGAGCAGGAAGCTGACGTGGTGACATGGCTGTGATGTTCCACAGAGCAGGCCAGCCGCCTGAGGAGGCCAGAGCCCGGTCCATGACAGAGGCAGCCACCCTGGGCTACCACATCTCACAGGGTGGCTCACACCTTACCCTCCGCTGTGCCTACTCCTCTCCTCTCTCATACACTGTTAAGGTACTAAAGGTTTTGTATGGGGATTAGACCTGGAGCAATCAGCTGTCTGAAATCCCGTCTTTCTCTGTTGTGGTGTGCAGGGATAGCATCATTTATAGAAATCCAAGATGAGATCGGCTCATCTCAGGAATGTAACTGCATTCATTTCAAACAGCAAACTGACCCGAGCTTGGTTTGATGAACATTTTTGTGTGTTTGTCCAAGGAAAAGGGAGTTGATTTAGAGGTGGTCAGTGCCACCGTCCTGTCCGCACTCCAGGGCACTTTCCTGGCTGTTGATGCCACCGTTGCCTGCATCATGAGTAAGCAGGTCCATCAGTATCACATTATTCCGCCACTGCATTATACTGGAGCCAAATCTGTAAGCCCTGAGGTATGAATCCCTCTCCCCTCATCCTCTTCCCCCCACCTCTCTTTCTCCATCTGTTTTTCTAAACTATTCTACTTTTTTTCCTCTTCCTCTCTCCTCCCTCCTCTCCCTCCCCAGGTGAGGCTACAGCGGATGGGTCCAACCTGCTGTGGCCTGTCCCCCATGTCCTCGCTCCTCTGGTCCAAGGGGGGTTCAGGGACAGAGGCACGAGGATCGGAGTGGAGAGCCTGGCTCTGAGTGAATATGACATTAAAGAGAGGGGATACCGGATCGACCTGAGGGAGGGGCTGGTGGAGGTCCGGATTCCTCTAGGAGCCCAAGGCGGGCACATCAAGGTATATAAATAAGATACACTAGAGGACCAACAGTGAAATAAACACAGGTCGTAGATGCCCTCGTCTTACCTGGTGGTATTCTATCTATCAAGTATTCTATCTATAGACTGACATCCTTCAGACCCGTTCTTTGATTTCTTAAATGTTTCTTTACCAAGTACATTTGTTGCTCCAGTGTACTTGTTGCTATAGAGAATTACCAAAAAAATCTAAACAATGGAAGAGATCTGAAGCGTTTCAGTGTGCAGAAGAATATTTTGTATAAAGTAAAATGATAAGCTTCTAACATTAACTTGATCAAATGTTGTGTTTTCAAATGTCATTATGATGCTCCATGTAGCGTGACTGATTGTGACTGATTTTTTTCCAGAGTGGTGTTGTGCAGGGCCAGTACAGCCAGTCCATGTCAGTGGACCTGTTCTTCATGCATCAGTGGGAGGACCAGCGCTGGCCTCTCACGCAACATCGCTCCTTCAGGTTCCTTAAGACCCCCTTCGTCCCACGGACCCCAGTCGTCACCAACAGTAGGCTGTCTCAAACCCAAACAACAAGAGAAGCGGGTCAGAGCTAGGCGATACCGCCCTCATTCGTCTCTCTCTCCGTCCACAGACACAGTCCCGTCCGAGGGGGTCTTTTCTGTCACCTTAGGCCTCTTCCCTTCTGACGTGTCCCTCCAGAAGGTCACAGTGGAGGGTGGTGGTGACCCTCTGATCTGGACCCAGAGCCACCAGACTCAGAGCGACGTGGATCTGAGGGTGTCCAGGCTCCCCCACCCCAACGGGAGCCACTCCTACCAGCTCCGTGTCCCATTCACACACTCAAATGTAGTCCAAGAGGTGAGACTGGCCAAGGTCAAGTTAAAGGTCTTGTGGATGTGCGTGGTCACCCATAACCATGGATGTGTATCCTCCTTGTGCTTGTAATATGTGTGTGTGTGTGCTCTATCCCAGTATATAGATGGTAGCTATCAGAAGTACAGCCTCCCTCTCACCTTTGCCCTTACCATCTCACCCCATGGTGAGGTCTTCTACCATCGAGCCACCGTAGAGAGTAGCGTTCAAGAACAAGCAGGTGAGTGATTGATCTAGTTTTGTTGACTCGCCCAAAAGCCCATCTTCAACCTCCCTGACGTTATTCACTGATATTTCCCCGTCTCTCCTGGTGCTCTCCCCAGGTTTTCCCAGGCTAGAGGGGAAGTGTACAGAGAGGGGCCTGCTGGTGCTTCTGCACCACGGGACCCAGGCTGAGATGCAGTGGGAGCTCTTCCTGGGGGCCCGCAGGCTGGACTGGGAGCTGGTGGAGATGGGGGGCTTCAGGGTGGATGCGGAGGAGGGCCACTTCAGTGTGGAGATCCCCCTCTACAGCCCCGGGATGACCTACGAGGTGAGAGTATGGATCCTCCTCTTTCTTTCAGATAATCGCATCTTACCTGTGTGTCTTGTTTCTAGTTCTTGCTTTACTGAAGCATCACATTTGGGACCCCACAAATGGAGGTTTTGGACACTTCTGGGATACTTTTATGAAACCAGCCAGGTGGTACCATCCATGCTTATCAGAAACATGTAATGTTTGCAGTGTAATTCAACCTGAAACCACAATGTCCCCTCCCTTTTGTCAACTCCTCTCCCACGTAGGAGCTGACATTGCGGGGTCTGGTTGCCAGAGTGGAGGTGTCTGTGGTGGATGTGGACTCTCTGAAAGTGGAGGACCGTCTTGTACAGAGATGCACATTTCCTGTTCGGGAACTACTAGGTGCACGCACAAAGCCCCTCACACACTTATACACACACACACACACACCCTGAAATTCTTTTTGGTGCGTCGGCTGACCTAGATGCAGCTGGCTGCCACAGTTGCATGCATATAGTGGAAACGCTCAAACGCACACACTTGTAGTTACTTTGGCACATGAATGCAGTGTATTTGTTTACCCCTGACAGTATGCTTGCCAGAAGGGAGGATGGTGGCAGTAGTAGACACAACCCACACCATCCCGCCCACTCGGCCTAACCGAACCACCCTATTGGACCCCAGCTGTGTTGCCATGGAGACAGACAGTGCCAGGGCCCTATTTAGCTTCAGCCTGGACTCCTGTGGCACCACTGTGACTGTGAGTGAATCTGACGGTTCATCAGTGATCCAGCGGTTAAGCAGTTTTGTTCTAATGCGTTCTCGTCTTTGTTCCGTTTTGTAACGTCTTCAGACCGAGGGAAATTTCCTGCTTTATGAGAACGAGGTGATATACCCTCAGGATTTTCTGCCTTTGGATGATCCTCTTATATACAGAGATTCCCCATACAGGTGGGAACCATACTCAACACAACCACAAGCACACTCTGACCTAAATCTATCTCGGCCGCTGTTTGTGACTAAATACATTAGTGCTGATATCAGCCTCTTCTGTCTCAGGCTGACCATCCAGTGTCGCTACCCAGCCAATGATACCAGTACTCTCGCTTTCCAACACCCTTTGAACTCACTGGACCTCTCACCCCCGCCATTCAAACGCACACGCAGAGAAGCCACCAACACAAGTGTGTGTGTGTGTGTGTGTGTGTGTGTGTGAATCTTAGCTACACTGATATACTAATTGATTTTATCTACTTAGATCATTCACATGTATTTATTTCACTATATGATATGTACTTTTCCACCCCTTCCAGGTCAAAGGACATGGAGGGTCAATTTGGATGAACAGCAAAAACGTTCTCTAGGTAGTGTTGGTGTAAAACTTACATCTGTCCAGTAGTCATTGTTATTGCTGTGTATTATTCTGATCAAATATCTAAATTACTTTCTACTCATGTTTCACTGTATAATAGACTAACATGGATTTTTGGTGGTATTATGGAGAGTAATCATGTCTTATGGATCTTGTATGTATTACCTTCAAATTAAGAAGTAAGTTGGCTGACGTTACAAGGCTTTGACCCTCCTCCATCTCGTCAGTGTATATGTCTGGATTCTCACTATGGATCACGTGGACCCTGGCCTCCATGCTGCTGCTACTGGTGTTCCTCTGCATGGGGATGACTGCATACTGGACCCCGAAAAGAACTAGAACACACTAAATATATCAATGCATTTTAACACACCATTGCATTTTTGTTTTCTGCTCCTGGGACAATTTAGTTTTTGCTATGGTCCTTCTTTTTTGTCAATTCTTAGGTATGAGAAATGAAAAGATATTGTTTCTGACGTTTTGTAAACATTTATTCTACTCTGTGATTTTGTTGATGTTCATTAAAAAGACCAGTTATTAACGTGACTGTTGTGCATGCTTTGGCTTCACAAAATACTAAAGCCTAAAGTCTATATAGGAATGGAGCCCTACTAGAAATAAATGATTACAAGCAAACTTTTTCTTATAAGTTTGTGAGACAAAATCATGGACGCTAAAGTACATGCATACTCTTTCATACTCTTTCAAGCATTTGACAACCCAAGGTGCTTTGAATTATTCCCTGAGGAGGCTGGACCTTATGAGCTTAATTGATTGCAAGATGGTTCAGCTGCTAATGAGCGACACATGCTTGTTACACCTGAGGGCCTGTGGGTCGTCAGTGAGCATATAAAAAGCCTTTGCTGCACTCAACTCAACAACGGCCGGTTTGGCTAGGATATTGCAAGCAAGTGGTTGTGCTTAGCTTGTGTTGGTTAGCAAGTGTAGTTTTCTAGCTGTCAGGCTAGCTTTAGACACTGCACCACATCAGTGGCAATGGCTTTTGGTTTCTGGCTTGGGTAAGTTCCTTGGGTGGAAATATATGGGCTGTTCACTGCCATTACTGTTTTTGATTGCATGTGCTATTTTTGTGTCCTACAGGGTATCCTTACTCTTGTTGATGTGGTCAATTACAAAATGTGCTGATATTCCAAATGGTAAGAATTATAGCTCTGCTTTCATATACATACAACTACTAGTACTTGTCTTTTCATCCTCAATCTGTTTATCCATATAGGGGTACTTGACATGGAGTGCCGGGATCGATACTTCATGATAGCTGCTGATCTCTCCTTCACTGGGGATGAACCTCACTTTGAGGCTGTTGGTAAGTGTTGCTCATGCTCATCTTACACTAGCATTAGTACAGTATATTGCTTCAAACCAATCTGATACTGGCTGCTCCTTCCTAGATGGTACAGGCGTGTACCCCATCACTAGCCTGTATGCAGCAGAGTGTGGCTACACTATCAGTGTTCTTCCTCTACCGGGCCATGTTGAACTCCGAGCCTCTTACTTCAGCTGTCACACTGACAACAATGTATGTATTAACACTATCTCTTCAGATACAAAACTATGTCCCTTTAACTGGTGGCTTTTTTTTTTTTTTTTTTTTAGGATGACAAAGTCTTCACGTTCAACTTCAACCTAATTGTGACCCATGATGAACGAAATGTTACCTATGCTTTGAACAAAACCTGTTTTCCATCCCTCCCCTGGTCTCCCAGAGAGGTTAACTGTGAGGTCAATTACATGGAAGTAAGTCTAGTTAAATTTTACCACTTAAAAGTAATTATGGTTTCAGTGGAGGTGTTTACTAGCTGTGGTTCTCTAGGTGTCTGTGAGGAGTGACATGACCTGTCCATCTGGGACCAAACAAGAAGACTGGAATGCTGCCCTCACAGTTGTATGTTTGACTTGAGTATAGCGGGCTTTCAGGTGACGTAACATATCGGCTGGCGGCCATAGTGGAGGGCCACAGCTCTTGGGCAGCAAGTTTCCGGATACTATAGCTAACCATTGTATCGTCAGCCAACTATGACCTGTTAAGAGCATAACATGCAACTAAAGTATATCATAAGTATGACTGAGTTGCTTCAAACTCTTCCCAGGCCTACACCTCAGCTACTTATGACTGGCAGGTGATGTTCCAGAGGGAGGGGCAGCAGCTGATGCCCATGAACATCTCTGAAGCTCGTAAGAAGAGCTATGTGTTTGACGTGACTGATGGGAGGCTGGTATTTCGTACTCCTTATGGACAGCCCGACTCAGTCACCACTATGGTAAACCATTATGTCTCTGGTACATGAGCAGCTAGCACAGACTTTCACTGGAGGTCCAGACAGAACTTAACTTAATCAATTCTTTACGCTAGTATTGTGTTCAATAAAGTAAAAGTCAAGATTACTTTTAAACCTAGATTTTTCAACTGCCAGATGCAAATTGTCCTGACTTGGAATGCCAGAGTTCATAGTTTCAAAACATTACTTTAACTTTGGGGAAACCTGGATGCCCGTTGCACCGTAGGAGCTGCCATCTTTATACAACTAAAGGCCAAGTGAATCTCATCTAAACCCTGCTCTGTAGCTGTACCATTCACACACGGCTGTCTGGTTGTAGACACATTTGCCCCAGAGTGGCACTTAAGTCAGTGTGTCTTTCTCTCCAGATGGATGGTGTGCCAGTGGAGGTGGTCCATCCAACACTCTTCTCCAGACAGAACTGGGTTATCCTCATGGTGGACTTGGTGGCTGCTTGTTCCATGAGTCAGTACTATGCTCTAGTTCTCTGCAGGTTTCATATTTTTCAATGTAACTCAAATTTATCACGTGTGACGGTCTCACACTGTGTACAGATGAAGGCTCATACAATGGCAGCAGTGTGGTGTGGGAGACTCCTGAGGTGCTGTACCCGCTGGTGTCTGGTCTTTCTGCTCTAGACAGCAGAGAGGTCAACATGGGGGTCAACGGTGAGCTCGTGGAGCAGCCAATTGTAATGGAAAGGGGCTACAACGTGGAGAAACATGGTGCCACAGTCCAGATCAGCATCCCCTATAATGCTGAGGGAGGATACAGGAAGGTTGGAAGGCACATTGACTTGATGTACTACAGCTGCACTAGGCAAGACTTGTCTCCAGTCAATTACAATTTAGGGCTGCAACAGAACATCCCATCTCTAACAGACATGTGGTAGACAGGCTTGAGAGTCACTTCATGATTCTGTCAGTACACTTGGTATAAAATTGCGCTTTACTTCCTTGCATAACTTCAGCTTTAGGCTAGTCCCTCACAAGACTGTTGCCTAGTGCAGTTAATCTTTCAAGATATTTATGCTGCTTGGGTTTATCGCGCTTAACCTGAATCTTCCCTCATCAGAGCTTTGTGATGGACAACGTGTACCACGAGCTCTACGTCTTCAATCTGTACTTCGAGCAAATCTTTGTGGATGAGGACAATGTAGACACCAGACTCCGCTTATTCAGACCACTTACCACACCCCTGCTGTCACGCCCTGTCGTCACAGTGAACTGTAAGTCCACTGAGGGGAGGGGGGGTTTCTGTCAGTGCAAATGGCCATAAGCTGACCGGCTTCTCGTTTCAGATACAGTTCTTGAGGAACACATGTTCACTGTCTACATTGGAGATTTCCCTGAGGATGTGGAGTTGGCAGCTGTTAAGTTGAATGGACAAGACTTTTCTGTGCCCTCTACAAATACAAGCAGCTTCACAATCTCTAAAGTCCTTCAGCCCAATTACACGACTGGCTACACACTCAAGGTGCCGTTTGAGGACCCAATCGTCATAACGAAAGTAAATATAATGGACTCCTTGAGAGGAAGTGGGGCTTGTCATTGTGGATTTCAGCTGCTAGCCTGTTGTGGCGTGTTATTCAGACTTGCTTTTCCTGTCTCTTAGCTTTCCAAAGAGGGCGTTCTGCAGCATACACTGGACATAAACTACACACTGACCATTCTGCCTGAAAAGGAGCCTTATTACCACCTGGCATCAATTGTGGCATTAATGAGTGGTGTCTGTAAGTTGAGTAACTTCCCTATCTTACTATATTTCAAGGAGCATGGAGCAGAAGGACTGACTTGTACTGTACATTTTTCTCCAGTTCCTCCAGCCTTTGAGGCTGTCTGCTCCATGAAGGGAATCTCCTTCACTCACACTTACCGGCCTTTTGACTACCTGTGGGCGGTATACATCGGCCCAAACATGCTGACACCAGAGCTGGCAGCCCAGCAGGGCTACATCATGCGCAACGATGACAGGAGTCTGTTCCTGGATGTGCCACTCTTTACAGATGGCTACGTCTATGAGGTGAGCTGACTAATCATTCAACATCACTTGTGTCTTGTATCCCTTGTCGTCATTCACTTTTGTGAATCGATTTGAGTGATGTTGGGTGCAATGTTTTACTCTTGTAGGACATTGGTTTGAAAACATTCTCTGGCACCTTCGCGCTCCACATCCACAATTCAAAGACCTTGGAAGTCCAGGGGTCCTCAGTCAAAACATGTCATTC
>OOFE01012225.1:11622-31485 GCA_900323365.1 Monocentris japonica | reverse complement strand
ACCCCGCAACAGAAAAGGCCATGAGGCAGAGGAAGGGGAGGGATCATACCTCCCCCTTTTACCTCCCCCCTACAGCCCACTCCTATAATAGGAGATTGCTGTAGCAGATACTTTCCTGGGATTCTTGGCGGGTGCAGGGCTGGCCTGGCTGGATGATGGACACACACACATGGACTCTAATGGAGAAGCATGCCTACACATGGGCCCACACACACACACACACACACACACACAAACACGCATACACACTTGGATTTATGTACAAGTCACTAAAAAATGGGAAATGCTGAGATCGTCCTTTTCTAACTGCACTTTTTCCTCCCTTATGGCCAACCTCCTCCCCAACCAAGCTCCGCCTTCCACCACATGTCCTTTTCATCACCACTTTCTCTCCATACTAGAGTCTCATCAACAAGTGTCATCCCTCTCTAAATTTCTTGCATTTACAGAATTAGCAACTTGTTCCAATATCATCCCGTTTTGCTGCTTATTTAAGGCCTTTGATACAGGCCTTAAATAATAATGATAAATAATGATGCATATTTTACAAAAAGACTTCATCAGAAATTACTCAGTTATTATATATATGTATGTTTACTCCAAAACAACTCTGATATAATATGATGCTTGATTCTCCTAGTGAGGTTTGAAACCAAGTGCTCTTGAGGTAGGTGCTGCACGAATTTCCTGCTCTCCAAGACCCTCTAGTGGACGCACTAAGCACAGACGCTCACTTCCACTTGGCTTTGGAGTGACCTTATTCCTTGTGATGCTGTTGCATATGATATTGCAGACGCCACACTTTGTGACATCCCTTGAGTTTTATACAGTGCTATTTTACCACAAAAATTTTGCTTCACCATAGTTGTATTGTATTGTGAACCTATTCAGGACTGTAAGCATTGATCACCCAGGCTGAGGATGCTCTTTCCGATGCTGAGTAAGGAGGAGCATAGCTGTGGTTATGTGGCAGACAGCAGACGAGCGCATTACTTGCTGCATTAAGATATGCTTCGTTTGTATTATCTCCATTCAGAGATGAGCTTAATTGATTCTAATTGATTGGGTTATTGATCACCTCTGATGCAGGAATTAAAAGCAGTGATGACAGTGGCTGTTTCGGCCCTTCACTGACCTGGCCCTGAATGCACTCTTGTTCATATCTGACTTAAGAACAAGTTGGATCCAGGAATAACATGCACCAGATCCAGTACCCAGGGTCCAGGAAAAGCTTTCTATGTCCATATCTGTCTTGCTTGAGCATACATACTGTAACTGGTGTCTTCTTTTTTTGTGGGCATGAATATGTTTGTGTGTGTGTGTGTGTGTGTGTGTGTGTGCGTACATGTGTGCTACGCCTCCCTGTTTCAGGACATAGTTCCCCACATCCCTGCAAAATATTTCATTACTGCAACAAAAGAAGCCCATTAACTGCACTGTAAGAACAGAGTTCAACTGCTGTCCCCCGTATTCACCATGTTTGTCTGCTTTTCTGGCCGCTCTCCAGCTAATTTGATATAACAATGCTCCACAAAACCGCCTCAGGACTTTTTTTAGGTGACAGAAAATTATCAATGATGCCACATGCACAGCTGAATGTCAACACCAACTTGACTTGTTTATGAAATATTAAAGCAGTGAATTAGGGGCAGCATGCAGAACTTAATGATGATCGGAGTCATTATAACTTCAGCATCCTTTGTTTTGGCTAATGATTAAATTCCAAAACTACTGTATTCAATTTTGGAGACACTGAATGTGTTTTCTATATCTTTTGTATGAGTTGGCTGGATTCCGTTGCCCATATTGGTACATTTTTGGAAAAGGGATAAGGATATTGTGTTATCGTTAGCTGCCATGTCATGGGACTTAACATCTTTGCTCTGGAGCTCTCTCATGACTTAAAGCAAAATCATTATATTAGCAGACGATGTTTTTGGTAATATGTTGTGGGGAGTAGATACAGTAGAATACCTACTGTATAATAGGCCTATCATATTTATTCTACAAAATAAAATAATGAATGAAAGTAGATGTAGGTTGAGTAGGTGCTATGTTGAGCTTACATTTTAAAACTTTATTTTCACTAGCTTTTGAAAATTCCATCTGGAAAGTGTTCATTTATTTGTATGGATGGTTCATTATTGGCATGTAAAAGAAGCACAGGACATCTTAAAAACATACGAATAGGAGCGTGACTCAGTCAGTGAAAGTCTCACTTTATTAGTTTATTTGTGGAGTATTTACTGCATGCACAACATGTTGGTGTGAAAGAGAGAGAGAGAGAGAGAGAGAGGTTGTGAGTGCTCAGTACTCTTTGTACCACCAGGCACGACTTCTGACATTATCTCCCTCCTCTATGTCACCAGGGTGTCGCCTCATCAATTATTGAACCAGTACTTCGTGGTAATACATAATTTCTTATCAATTATTCATGATAATGTGTGTGTAGTTTACTTAATTGTGTTATTGACTATCAAAAGTAATTTCCTGAAAATCCTCAAGGACGCAAATTGAATCAGCCCGACTACTGGTTGTGTGCTCTGCGGTTAAGTATTCTCAATATGATCAGCTGATCCTTTATTCAAGAGTCATTCTGGTAAAGACAGCAGAAAGAAGAGATAGGAATTAGTGAATAAATAAATAAATGTAGCTATTACTTGTGATAAACTGCTGAATGAAGAGCCCTGAGGTGGTGAAAGATGATATATTTTAAATGTAAATTCAACATCAATAAATAGCATGCATCATGTTTAATGGGGTTTATTAGAGAAGTGAGAGAAACAGAGAGAGAGAGAGAGAGCGTTCCTAAAAGTAAATAAATAATAAGAGTCACGATTGCTCTCCTCTCCCGGCTTCAAGGGAAGCTGATAAATAATGTATCAGAACAGATGGCTGGAGCGAGAGGCAACAGGAGAGGAACATGAGCGACTACATCTTTAATTGTTTTAAAGAACATGTCACAACAGGACTAGAGTGTTCCCTGTCTGCTAGAGCTACAGATGTGCTAACAGAGTGAAAGGGACACCACTGCTCAGTCACTGAGTCTGCTTTAGCCTGCCTGGGGATCACAGATGAACACACTGTATTCTGGCACATGTACACATTTACATTGAAAATGGCTGATTAATATTAAAGTGCACTTTCACTGTCAAATAAAAAGAGTGAAAAATGAGACTATTGTTTGAGAGCCCATTAGTGACCTGATGGCATGAACACTATTGCCAAACTCCTGTGAAATCCTGAATCTCCTACCATCAGTACAACACTTACGGTTTACATGCATTAACATTCACAATGTGAACCTCTGTCCTCTTTAGGAGAAAGAGATGCATTGTGTCAGGATTACTTAAATTCACATTATCAGATAGGTGTGAAGTCTTTGTTTCACACACATAGTATCGACCCATCAAATAGTGTCCAACAGTGCATAAAGAAAGATATAGTTCCGAAACCACACTTGTGCTTTTAAGGGGACAACACAGCCCCAAATATTCAGCGTATCTCACAAATAATATTATATTACAGTCAAATAAATATTTAATGGTTGCATCCATACATTATATCAGCAACAATGCTTCTTCCCAGGCTGTTTCTGGAGTCAGTCAATAGTTGTGCTTAGTTGCTTAGGACCAGAGTAGGGTAGAGTAGTAATAACAGGCACGATCACACAGAATTAGAGTATCAGTACATCCACATGGGCCATATGTCCAACGCCTCACTTCTTCTCCAGTGGTTCTTTGGAGCAGTGAGGGTGTTTGTCAGGACTATTGCCCAGCGCCGGGGCCTTGGTGGCGGGGCTGGGACTGGAGCTGTCTCCTCCTCTTCCCACAGATCCAGGGACCTCGATGGCAGGACCCACTGTAGGCCTTGCTACCCCAGCCACGGTCACTCCGACTCCGGACAGGACTCCTACTCCAGCCCCGGGCCCAGGTGCTGCCCCTAACAGGTTGGCAGACTGCAGCACAGCCTCTGAGTGCTCACGAGCCTTCATACGCAGGGCAGCCACGCTGGCTGTGCGGTTACCCTGACAACCATACGGCGGCAGGAAGGACAAGCCCATGGGGTCAGGAACACAGCAGGAGCACAAACCACTTCCTGAAACACAAATAAAGAGCTACAGAACTCTGCATTCCAGGGACTGGTGTCGAGACTAATGAAAACATGATTTTCATCATCATCATCATCATCACCACTAAGAATCACCACTGAGAATCATAACCATTTTTACCTTTGAGTGTGGCAACCTGTGATAGGGCCTGGGCATAGGTGGCAGAGTTGAGGAGGGTGCCTGGTATACAGGATGGGAAGAACGGACCCCCAGGACCCACTGTCCGGTTGATACTGAAATAAGAGAGAAAAGAGATATCTCATCCTCCAATCACATTAATATACCTAAATTATTTTCTTTATATACCTGTCATACCATTTCTAGAAAATATTACAACAATGTGTTTCTGTGTGTATATGCACACTATAGGACTGCTTCTATCTATGGCTTTGCAGCTGACATTGGCTGTTGGCTATTGTCACTATGTTTCTTTTATTTTACCCTTATTTAACCAGATACATTTGTTAAAGACACATAATCTACAGCAATGATCTGGGAGATTAGTATCAGGTGGTGGCTATACACACACACACACACGCACAAAGTTGGGAGCAGTTGGGGATTAAGTGCCTGGCTCAAGGACACTTGGCAGTTGTTGATGGATGGCACATTGCCACTTATTTACTTCTATCTCCCAGACCCACCAATCCGCGGGAGACAGAAACAGAAGGCAGGGAGCACTGCTTTGGGTAACTAGAATGGACAGGTGCTCTTTGGATGTAGGTAACAGCTGAGTCAAAATAAGACAATGCATGGGAAGTCTTTGTAAATATTACATTACAGTCATTTAGCAGACACTTTTATCCAAAGCAACTTACAAGTTATAGTTTTACACTATGTGGGGATTGAACCCACAACCCTGAGACTGAGAGTCTCATACTCTACCAACTGAGCTGTCCAGGCCAGACTAAAACTGCATTACTGTTAAGATAGACCTTTTTGTGTAATTGCATATATTGACCAAAGGCTGTACCATTAAGATCCAGTCAAAACCAACGGTTCCCAGAAAAAGAATTGTCCAAGCCACTCATTGTCTCATGGCAAAAAATTTAAATCGCTTTATTATTATTATTATTATAACCAATCCACGGTTTTGGACCAGCAACCCTCCAGTCACAGGCTCCTCTAACTAAGCTACTACTGCACAACAGCAACAGCAATCATCTGGGAATCTTTCCTCACCTCTGCTGCATTTCTAGCGGTTCTTTCTGTTTTCTGCTCTGGTCCACTGGGGATTGAGAGTTGATGCTGCGAGATGGAGGGGTGCCTTCACTCATCTGTTCTTTCCCTCCGTCAGGGTCTGTGCTCCCTCGCTCTGTCTTTCTCCACTTGGCTCTGCGGTTCTGAAACCAAACCTGCATTTGAAGAAAAAGGACACGAGGGCCAGAGGTGGGGGAGAGAGGTGGAGGAGGAAACAAAGGTACAGAAGAGGACAAAAAGGCAGAGGAAGAAATTAAGTAAAATGTGATAACAATTCTAATTAGAGTGGAAAGCACTTATTCCATGTTGACTTACACAGGGTGCCTTCTGTGTAGCAAATTAAATTATTCTCTCTACCGAATGCACCTTTATATGCATGCCATTCTGTTATTTCTCTATTTAAACTTTTACCTTTGACTGATTTTTCCTTCATTTATTATATTTATAAGAATAATAACCTGTGCATATCCTGACTATATCCTGCACTAAAAAATAATTAAACAAACAAACTGACTTATATGTAACTATCTAGTCGTTGCATCTTAATAACAAGCCCGTCAAAAATAAATGGTCAGACGTTTTGAACGTGTCAAACCGGCGGGTTGCCCCAGTAACTTCCCACAGCTACGCGACTTATCCAAAAACTTCACCATCCGTACAGCTGAGAACATACAGCCAAGTTCTTGTATCTTAATTGAATGAAGGTCATTGCCTATAACAACATTTAATTGAGCAATTTTTCATTATCATATTTTAATGACTTCCCACTGACAGTTGTGCTGCCCGAGAGAGAGGGAGCTATGATGAAGTCGTTTATTTCCCTATTTAGTGATTGTTTGACAACATCAGATTCGATTAGGACTCGGTTCTCGCAGGCATTAATCATGATGTGTGAATGGAGGTTGGAGTCGGTCTGCATGTGCTCAGCATCCATCCTATTGTACGGGAGGTATAAATGATGTCAACAGCCAAACAAAACACATGCATTCATTCGGCATAAAGAAAGGACAACAGTTTAGTGGCAGGACAACAATACAACCAATGGACTTATCTCACCCCTGCACCTTCCAGCTAGAAGTCGCGCCCCCCCCACGGTCTCTGAATGGGCTATAATTGCTCCATTAATCTCAATTTGCGGCATGCTCTTAATGCGGGGGAGGCCCATTGACACTTTACAAAAAGGGGGGCAACAACACTACAACAGAAAGGAAATTTATTTTCTAATAATAATGTAAGTTTAATATCCCTGCATACTGCGGTGGATTCATGTTCAGATTTAATAATAGGAATGTGGTAATCGGATTAGGAGGGGAATAATTTGTTTACAATCCCTAATTTACAGCGCTGGATTCCATTATCAACCCCGCCATTGGGTTTAAGCGATAGTAAGATGACCCTGGGGAACAAAAGGCAAACTATTATATTTCCCACAATTAGATCTGCGCGCACAACAAAACCCAAAAGCAAATCTGGAATGCAGGAAATTACATACAGGGCACATAACTTAATTACATCCGGCCAAGTTTATAACCACGCAAATGTGCAGGGTAGGAGCAGAATATAAATTGCTAGATTTAAGGTAAGCGTGTGTTTTTCGTTGTGTGTGTGTGTGTGTGTGTGTGTGTGAGTGTGTGTAAGAGAGAGAGGGAGTTTTAAAGGCTATACTTTTATACCTAGCCCTCTTTAAAAGCACATCATTTACTGTCTGCGTTACGGGAAAGCATCTGCATGGATGATGTATCCCTACCTTTGAGACGCGGACAAATTAGTGAAGAACATTATCGCTGGTTAATTATGAAAGACCGATTAATCAAGCTAATCTAATATTCACCATTATGTTGATGTTATTAAAGTGCATCGCCGGGATGACAGAGTGGCTTAATTTACCCTCTCTTGGTCAAACGTGCCCAGGACACACCGCGCTGCAGCTTTGCCCTACCTGCACCCTGGCCTCGGTCAGGTTGATCTTCATGGCCAGCTCCTCCCGGGTGAACACATCAGGGTAGTGGGTCTGGGCGAAAACAGCCTCCAAAGCCTCCAGCTGGGGGGGGACATGCACTTTTAAATAAGTTTCTTTTTTTTGTTTGGCCTTGTTTATCTGTTAATCTTTCTTTGTTCTCCTTTCTTTCTTTCTTTCTTTCTATTTTTTATATTAACAATACTAGGCCCACTGTGTTTCAAAATGGAAAACACCCCATAAAACTCCGCTACAACTGGCCAGGCTGTAACACTACTGGAGGAAAAAATCAGACCATTTTTGAGCCTAACAAACATGAACAACTTGGTTTCTGCCTTCATGCCTAATAAAGGACAATTTAACGAAAGTGTTTGGCCTATATGGCTACGGTTGCATTTAGATTAATTGATCCTCATCAGAAAGTGTATTATAATAAACCACTGGAATATTGTTTTGTAGAGGCGTCCTATATAAATCTATTAAGAATATAATCATATGTTGGCGTTTCCTTTAGGCTGTTTCCTTTCTATGTAGTTATGAGCATATAGGCTACTACAGGCATATGGAAAGCACAACTGCCCACCACAGCCTCATAATTTGGAAAACTTTATTGTTTGAGTCATCTTTATAAGGTTTGTGTTTATGACTAAGATATGCGCCTGTTTTCGCTTGGGTTATAACTTCAATTATTTCTAAGTTGTTCCAGACATTTGCGGTGGACTATATTTACCTGTTGCAAGGTGAATGTTGTTCTGTTTCTGCGCTGTTTTCTACGTAGAAATCCATCATCAAAATCAGCCGGGGCGTGGTTGGCAAACCCGCTTGAATTCACTGAAAAGTTAATTAAAGACAAGTCTTTTCATAAAAAGGACGCTTTAAAATGTCATGCTTCTATTGAAATAAATTGAGTATGAAAAGGGAGAAATGTAGACTCAGTGTTTGAAGTAAAAAAAATAGAGAATAACAATAAATATAGGCCAAATTTAGGCTATGGCAGAAGTAGACCTGTTCTTTTGAAAGAGGCAGTGCAATCCGTTGAATTTCGATTCGATGCATGAAACATTGATGCCTCATGTGTCTGAGGGGAACCATGACCGTCTAAGAGCCATGACACCCAACATCTGTGCCCGGGACAAAACACCCTCCTCTGCCCCCGGGCCAAACCACCAGCACTAAAACACCCACTATAATCACATGCAATGTAGTGGAGGGTAAATCAGTCTAAACTCATTTTACCCACCTTTTCATTTACGGAATCGAGTTTTCCCACCATTTAAGTCTTATATAAATCTTTAGTAAGTAGTATCAAACTGATGTAAGTACATAAATTACATAAATTAACACTTTCCTGAAAATATAATTGGTTTTTGTTTCTATTGGTGGTTGTTTTCCTGCTGGTGAGAGTTTACCCACCTTTTTATTCAACAATATTTCCCTGCATACAATAAACAGATAGGCTTTCAATTAGGCCTATGTCATTCTCATTGTCAAATAAGGATATACAAAACATCTGTTCAGGCCTATCGTCCGACCTCCAACAACAACCACAACAACAAAACGACAACCACACACACGCACCCAGCCTAAACACAGCAAAAACTTTAGACTCGGGTTTCTGCACAGGCACGTGCTTTGGAAATTACTTTCAGCTATAAATAACACGTCCCCCCGGTCCAAATGCGGTAGAAATCAGATGAAAACGAGGTTGAAGAAATTGCATTTGGGAAAGGATTTCATAAATAGGATACTTACATGTGTTGGAGCGACAGCACTCGCCGTCCAGCTGAGGCGGACAGTGAAAGTAAAACATATTGAGCGTCTCGGCGCTGCTCGTCTGAATCTGAAAAGAAATAAAAGTTTCAACCCGAGCCCTTGAATATGCTACAACAGCTATAGTGCAGCCAATCAAGGATCAGGTTGTATATCATCGAAAATAAACATCAAATCATCCCAAGAAGAGATCACGCAGTGGATTTCGGAAGATTCAAAGATGATGTGAAATCTCTCTTGTGAGAGTATCCTACCTGCAGTGAGGATGCTGCGAGTTCCTGCTCTGGAGAGAAGTGGCTGGTGTACTTCCACTGACTGTCTGGGAGTGTCCAGACCTCTCTCTCTCTCCCTCTCTCTCTCTCTTTCTCTCTCACGCACACTCTCCCTGGGAGTGTCCAGATGTCTCTATAACTGTATAACTGTCTACAGACTGTTAAGGCTTTCAGCTCGTGTCGCAGAATCTCACGCCTAATTGGTCCTAATCGGATTATCACGGCTTTGTCTCTCTCACCCCCAACCCCTGGTGTGTGTGTGTGTGTGTGTGTGTAACTGAGTGAGTGAGAGAGAGAGAGGGAAAAAGAGAGAAAGAGAGAGATGCCCCGGGTGGCAAACGGCAGCTCTGCTGTAGTGCCAAAAAAATTCATCACAAGTGATTGTTATTCCGGAGTCAAGCCTATTCCCTAACCATAAACATGCACACATATCTGGTGCACTTTTTTATTTGGTTCTTTCATATATTAAAAAAAGGAGGATGACTGCTTTTGGGTTTTAGATTGACTGTCGGGTGGGTTAATTGCTCGTCAGGGTGTGTTAGGGGGTCCACTTTACAAGGGGTTGCGTGTGTAGAACACTCACAAGGCCAAATTTTTGATTTTGTTCACAGCAAGGGGTCCTGCGATTTATTTCGCTTCCTCAGATAAATGATCTGCTGCGGGACCCTTTCAATTAGTTTTAAAGCGCATCTGGGACAGCAGAGCGCAGACGCCATGCGTCTCTGAGGTGGAGGCAAAATGAGGCTTCGAGAAGCAGCTGAAATTTAGAAGAGGAGAGCGGGATTGGACTAAACCACATAAAGTGCAGAAAATCCCTTCTAATGGCGCGTAATTGGTTCTGTAATATCATTACAGGCGGATAATGGCCAGTTACAGGGCCCCGCGCTATTAAGGGTTTCCCTGGCGTGCAGCGTTTATGTTATTAAAGGGGGAATATAATGATATTTTAGTTATTAAATGCGCGTAATTAATTTATGCACCACTGAAAATAAAGTTGTTATTATGACCTCGGCGAGGTGCGTGGAGAAAATTGAAATCAAATAACGGTTGATAACTTTATCCTAATATTTGGTCTAGACAACTCTGACAAGAGTGTGGGCCTATTAGAAAGAGTCTCCATCTGCTTCCTGTCAGCCCCTCTCTTCTCCTACCGTTATGATTAGTTAAACAGCCAAATGAATACTGCAACTATGTTCGTTGGCTTGGGATAATTTTACAGGTAGACTTTAACTAGGTTTTGTAGACTTTGGGTTCATTTGAGTTTGAAAAAACGGACCACATTTCAGCACCTTGGCCAGCACCACTGCGCGCTCCTTCCGTGCTCTTCCAGACGGAAATACCAAGTAATAAAATCTCCTTCAGTAGAACGACGGGAGATTTTAAAATACTAGACGCACCTAAATAAGACAATTGACCCATTAATTGGGCAAAGAGGACTACACCAAGGCAACGATTGATCGGGCGTAATAGTTAACCTTATTTATGGGCTGATCAACCATCCATGATCCAAACGCTCTTAATTTACCAATACACACGAATGCTCTGGGGAAATGCATGAGCAAAAATTGGACCGAAATAATAACAGTCAAAAGTCTCAAATTCAATAGTAAACTTTCTAATGTGTTCAAGCTATTGGTCTTAAATATAAATTATAAATACACAAACGGGTAAAAACGACAAGAAATCACATAGGAGTTTATTACCTCCAATATATACACAATAGCATCCTAAATTATTCTCTATAAAACTTGCAAACTAAACACCTCTTCAATTTGCCCTAGTTTTCTCAAAGCAGTAGAGGTAGATCGTTTTGCTTAGGAGTATTCATTTCCTCCATAATCTATATTTTATGCATGCTTAAAGAAAAAAAACAACCATTACAAATTTCACCAAAATCTATGGTGGATTTGATAACATTTACAAAATGACACAGTTCCCCTGTAAATTTTCTTCCGTAGATAAGCATATTACTTCTGCAGTATCATTACAAAATCCAACATCAGTGAGGCAGTTTGAAGTTTGGATGCAAATAACACATAGCTCCTGAGTAAATCATTACTCAAAGCAATACACAGTTCCATCTTTCAGACCAATACAAAAAAACTGAATTGAAGTACATCCAGGTATAAACAACAATTAATAAAAAAAAAAAACACAAATGCAATTCCAATAGTGCTTGAACAAGCAAAACACTCCTGCTCTACCCAACTCACATTTACAGCTGAAATAAATTAGATATCACAGGATTAGGGTTGTCCCCTATTAAAGTCTTCGCTAACCAATAATCATATGATTTCATCAAGTAATCATGTAGCCCATTTAATCGACAAATCTGTAAAATGGCTTTTTGTACAATATGGTCCTTCAGCAAATGACTGCAATCACGTAACATAATGAAGTTCTAAAGAAATAACTCACAACTAAAAAAAAAAAAAAAAAAAAGACAAACAACTAAATGACTGAAATATATTTGTTGGCTAGGACCCTATTGACTGATTAGTTGACTAATACACAAAGTGGGGACAGCTTAAACAATATGAAGGTCTTTGCCCAGTCTGGACTGCAGGTATCTCTCAGGGCCTCCATCTCCAGTCACCCATCCTTCTACTTCAGTCTCTCCTCCACTCAGCGGTAGCTCTCTTTCAGTCTCCAAATGCCCTCCTGTCCAGAGGTCCTATGGAAGTCACAGATGCTCCTGAGCAGCTCCCTGAAGACAGGGGCCTGTTGCTGGGTCAGTCTAGGTGTGAAGTATTCCAGCACTTCCTGGGTGCTGGCCTGTCCGTCCACATGGGCCTGGAAGGCTACAAAATTATGCAGGTCCACCAGCAGCTCATCATGCTCAGTGGGGGCCGCTGGGGGGCTGCTAGTTCCTCCAGCTCCACCCCCATCCTCTTCCTCTGCTTCTTCCCTTTGGCTGGAGGGCAAGCTGAGGTGATTGCGAGTTCTCATGTCAGCCAGCAGAGAGGAGGAGGAGAGGGGGGCGGAGTCTCCTTCTTCTGTCCCCTCTCCGCTAAAATGAGCCCCCGAGCCCGGCTTCTTGGAAACAGACTTCTTTATAATGGCAGCATCCTAAACAAAGAAACAGAGATGGATTACATGATTTTACACAGTCAGGTATGTTGATCACAAAGCAGCTGCTGCAACTACACTTACTACTTTTCATCATAAAATTACTCTTACCTTGCACTTGTTTGAAGAAGGGGCAGATGGAGCAGAAGGGGCAGACAGGAGGGGATTCTTCTTTTGCCCAAACCGTTTCCTGGAAGAGCAAGAGAGTGAAGAGCAGAGATACGTTGCATTAGACCAGATTAGTAAAAATCATGGACCTCTTGCAACAACCCCAGAGAGTGTGAATGAGCGTGTACCTTGAAGGTGGTGGAGGGGGTCTGTTGAAGGGCAGCCTGCACCGCTGGCGGGACACCCTGAGGGCTTTCAGGGCCTCTTTAGCCACCCTGTTGGCTTCTGCCTCCACCAGGACAAAGTCGGGGTTGGAGGCCTCAATGATGGTATCATGCTGCATCACACTGTGGATACCTGTAAAAGACCAAGGAGGGGCAGTGACAGGAAAGAGTTAACTGGAAATCTTATTGTTTTGTGTTACTGACTGAATAATAAAAGGTCTGACTGTGGAGGGTGTTTGTGAACGAAGACACACCAGATTTCTTAAAGAGCTTTGCCAATACATAGTCATCACTTTTCTTCTGGTCCTCTTTCTCTTTGTTCTCTTCGCTCTCCTCTTTCTTATGGGTCCTCCTCTTCACCAAGTGAGAGATACGGTGGCCCTCGAACCGAGCATCCCGGGAGTGTTTGTGTTTCTTTTGTCTGCGTCCATCTGAGTCAGCTGGGTCGCAGTGCTTCCTCTTTTCCCTTCGTTTCTGAGGGCTAGTCAGAGCAGCGTCTCTGTGTCGGTGTGAGCTGGGTGAGTCGGAGGGTGTGACTGTTTGTTTGGCTTCATCCCAGTCTCGGTGTTTCTCTCCCGAGTGCTGTTCAGCTGCTGAAATATTTGGCTCCACATCGACCCCATTTTGATTGGTGCTTTGACTGTCTGTCAGGACATTTGGTTTACCATGAGAGTTGTTACTGCACAGAGAGGCGTTGCCATCTCTTAACATACTGTTAGTTGAGGAATGACTGTCGTCTGCACAAGCGTCATTCTGGTTGGCTGGGGAGTGTTTACGTGTGTGGTTGAAATAGTTTGACCTGTGTGATGACCTTGGCCTCTCTGGTTTCTTGGGAACCTGGATATCAGAGCCCGTACCTGTAAGGGTCAAAATGTTAATTTTAGCAATCAAAGAGTAGCATTGCACAGAGGAAACTCATTTGTATAAGAGATCCAGATTATTTATTGGTGAAACAGTTTATAGTTATCCACAGTTTAAAAAAAATCAATTGAAAGATTAACAAATGATTGGAATGCAAGCTAGTCATATAACAGACCTGCAAATATGGCACTAGTCTCCGTTCCCTGAGTTCCATCAGGGTTGGATAGAGTGAAGAGCTCATAAATGTCATTAGATTTGAAGAACCGTCTTTGTTTGGGGTCCTTCAGAACACGGTTGGTCAGAAACTGTTTGAAGATTTGCCTGAACGATAAAATATAAAATTATACATTATATGCTGCTTGGGTAAGCTATTCAACAGCGTTACCTCAGCAGGCAACCCTGACCTACTCTCACCCGAGAGCAGTATGGCTGCTGGATGAGAATATTAGGTCATATCATTACAAAGAACAAAGATCTATTACGATATTGAAAGAGACTGATATCCAACCATTAACAAATCATGCTGACCGTAGTTAACCTCACTATTGTAAGTATCAAAATAGAATCCCAGCACTTGCCTTTTTGGAGGCACTTTACAGCCCAAACCTGAACAGAGCAACAGTTTAGAAATCCTAGACTGGCCATTTAATAATGCAGCAAAGCTTTTCAATTACTGAGTACTGGGATAGTGCACATAGTAATACGGCAGTTATGTGAGTAATTAGTCATGTCATTACAGAAGAATATCCATGACTGTGTGAAGTCAACGGGAAAGAACACCGAAACAAGACTGTGTGTGATTAAAGCAACTGCACAATCACCTGTGAAGTATGAAGTTGTGTTTTAAATTCTTTGTGATCAAATATCAAGTGTGAAGAAGTGCTTACAGCGAAACACAACATTAATTAAAAAAATAGCTTTGCTAGTGCATCCATCAGACCTGTGGTAGATTTTCTCCTCGATGGTCCCAGCAGTCAGCAGCCTGTAGACGGTGACTTGCTGCGTCTGACCGATTCTCCATGCTCGCTCCCGTGCCTATGCACAACACAAAGCATAAAAATAAATGATTAGGGTTGATCATTTTAAAGCACACAGTACAGTAAGTAAACAAGCGATGTAAAGAGTAAGTGAAAAGCAGGAAAATATGGATAGCAAACTGGTAATGAATCATTTTGTTTAAAAAAAAACAAAAACAACAAAATTAATGTCCACAGTAAATGTTTTGTTTGAACTATTTTATGTGTGTGTGTGTGTGTGTGTGTGCATGCGTGCGTGCGTGCGTGCGTGCCCAACCTGTGTGTCGGTGCTGGGGTTCCAGTCTGGGTCATAGATGATGACTCTGTTGGCTCCAGTGAGATTGACTCCTAGACCTCCAACTTTAGTGGTCAACAGGAAGATAAAAATGGACTTGTCCTGTAAAAACAACTAACTGTATTAATCTTCTTAAAATGTGTTGATAATGAAACTAATAATGTCCACAATTGTCTATACATGAGGCTTATCCATGGAGATATGATATGAAATTCACAAATCAGAACTTCAAAATGTAACATCAAAGCAATAAGACATTATTCTCCTGTCCTCTCATTTAAACCTGCATTTAGGGAGAATCAAGTAGCCAAACCTAAACTGACTTCCATCACAGGCATCTTTGTTTAGATTTCAGCTATATTTCTGATACTGTGATAATATTATTGTAGATCCAGCATAATAAGATGTTCATCTCAAGAATTTAGTTAATGTACATTACTGGATCTACGATGATTGGATCAAGTTGAGTAACAAACTATTGTTAGAATGCTTAAAAAAAGTGATCATACTGTGGTTTATCAATATTTCACTACAAAGAAAATAAGGTAAAAACAGGATGAACAACAGATTGTCATCAATTAGTGTTTTCACCCTAGGGTGAGCAGGTTTCCACTGAAGTATTTTCCCTCAGGAGAGGATTTTCAGGGGAAACACTCAGAGCCATTAGAGAGGACTAATCCTTACCTCGTTGTAGCGTGCGATGAGGGGCTGTCGGGAGGCTATGGCCGTAGTGCCGTCCATTTTCACGTATGAGTAGTTATTCTCCCTTACAAACACCTCCAAGATCTCCAACATCTGGGAGGGAGGGGGGAGGGGGAGAGAGAGGCAGAGAGAGAGGAACTGAGGTTTGGATTATCTCTAACAGGATTAGAGCAGATTAATATTACATGGACAGAGATACCGACAGGGAGGGTCTCAGGTTCCCTCTGAGGTATAATCTCATTGGTATTGACTACAACAGCTGGGGCCTCTCTCACATACACTCCCTCTCACTCTCTTTCTGTCTCACACACACAAACACACACACGTTTCACAGACACAAGGGTGGGTTCTAGGTAGACAATAACGCAATGAAGAGACAATTCGCTGGCTATGACAACTCAGGAAACAGCATATCTTGCCTATGCAAACATCCATCTACACACATAAATACTCCAGACTCTGACTAAGCATCGACAAAATAATTGTCTATTATTTTAGAAAAGCAACCAATAGGTGAATCAGAAAGTGACAGCAATGTTTTCCTAACCTGTCTGGACTGAGTGAAGAGCAGGACTCTGTGGCCCTGTTTGAACCAGAGGCGCAGCAGTGACTCCACCACCATCAGCTTGCCTGAGCGTTTCCAGTAGCCAAAGTGTTCCTCCTCAGTCAATTGGTCCTCTGGGATGCCCCTCAGGATCCGTGGGCCGCCCGAGAACAAGTCCGGGTGGTTACAGATCTTACGCAGTGCTATCAAACCTGAAAATACCTAAACAACACAAAACACAGGCTCTAACAGATTGTCTCCCACACTCCTGGTGACTAACATCCTAATGCCTAACTTTAGAGACTGGTATTAAAGGTTGGTACAGATTTTAAGGCATATTACAGCATTGCACCTTTAAACAAATAAATGCATTTACTTTGGTGTATAAGACAGAGTTACATAATTTATTTACAGACAATAAAGGTTGTGTTTCTTGATGAAGGCCCAACGGTCACTGCATTAGTAATGCTGGTTAATGGACTGAGAGTGACCACTGAGTATGTCCGTGAGAGTGAGTGTATGTGAGTGTGCGTGTGTGTAATCTGCCGTGGTCACCCCTGGCTCTCTGACCATGTCCATTTGGGTTGGTGGTGATGAATGGCTGGTAGGAGAGTCTCTCTCCAGGGTAGGTCTGGCTAATGTGAGAACCAACTCTACAAGCTCCTTAAAGAGACTGTCATAAAGAATACTAGGCTCAAGCCATTAGGAGTATAATAACATTTACGCAGTTTAAGAAAAGCTAATTACGCCACTTCAAGGTGTTGATCTCTGAAGTGTACAGGAGAGAGCAGTGAATTAAAAAAAAATGCAAATGAATGTCTGTGAATGAGAGAGCACAAGGGCAGAGGGCGACTGAGATTCATCAGTTAGTGGGCTAAATAATGAATAAGACATGTCTTGTTCCTGGAAGTCTTCTCCCTGACTGCCAGTTTTGTCCTCCTTGTCTTTGTTACCAGGCACGGATCACGCAAGAGTCAGGTGGAATAAGCACATCAACGCAGTGAAGCTGTTCTACCTTTACGTCTAGTGACGGTTACCTGCATGTCGCCATTTAGTATCTGGTAGACCTCTTTGGAATCCAAGAAGCTCTGATACACCTGCCGCTGCTCCTCTGTTAATCTGCAAAACAGAACCTATAGACACACACAGACAGACACACACACACACACACACACACAGGGCAGTGTAAGAGCGTGTAATGAGCAGTGAACATCCTCTTTAAAACCCCTTGATGAAGTGGAGTGTGCGAGTAGAGAAATGAGAGGAAAGCAATGTGTTTTTAGGAGCCACTGCGGTCCCGAGGGACTTACATAATGAGCTGAAGTGGACTGGGAAGTCAACCAGCGTCAGCCACGAGGGCAGACCAGAGACCGACCACCTTAATGAATACCTGCTCCTTTTACTTTACTAGGACTTTATTATCTGGCTTCACCTGACAAGGGCAATGCACATTCATCAACTTCTCCTTAGATGTGGCACATACAGTCACATCTAATCAAACAAACACCTCCCCAGTTAAGAGATCCAGGCAAGAGAGTCTGTTCAATAGTTAGACAGAACGGGGTCAAATGTCCTCAGAAGTCCTGAATACCTGTTCATTTTTGTCAGGTAAGGAGAGGTTGGCCTTTACATCCGCTTTCATCCGTCTAAGCAAGTAAGGGTTTATGGTATCCCTCAGCACACAGGCGCACTTATACGCCGTCTGGACCTGAAAATGTACAAGAACAGTTAAACCCTGTAACATTTACAGCAACACCCCAGTAGGAACAAATTGATTTCAGACAAAAGGAACATACAATTCAGAGTCTTGAACAATCACTTTGACTCTTACACCTGTCAGTGTGCATGTATCCTGAGGCATGATTGTCGTTTAGCCCCTCTTACCCCCTCTCTCATCACCTCCCTTCTCCCTCTGTCCCTTTCAGCAGAATGAGCCATTAAACATTGATCAGAGTGCTGTTGGTCTCAAGGGATGGAGCCGTCCTCTTTCATCAGTACTGCTGGGCTGCTCCATTTGAAATGGAGCGGGTGCTCAACACTTGGTCTCACCCCATGTTAGCAGCCCCCTGCAAATGGTCTGCTACACCTCATCCATGGGGCAGGGCTAAAGGCCAGTTAGCCTTTTAAACATTAACTCACTGGGGGTCCACAGAGGGATCAAAGAAACTCCAGCAAAGCTGGAGGGGACAACAACATGCTGGGATATAGGGCTCACCGGAGCTCAGAGCGGAAGAGAAGGAGAAGATCCAGTGATCTCTGCCTAAGCTGCTGAGTGGATTCATATGGGGGTGTAAACTAATGCTTCAGTAATGGATCCCACATCCACCCATCCCCACACACATAGGTTTTTACATACATATAGACACACATACACAAGAACATCAGCTAAGCTTTGCTGCTGTGAGAAATCAAGAAGACGATAAGGCAGCAGAGCTTAGCCCTCTCTGACCATTTAATAACATCAATAATTAGTAAAGGTTTTTATTATCGACAGCGGAAGAAGCATCAATAGCCATCTTAAATAATTAAATCCATACAGTCAGTGGATTATTAACGATTGGACACTAATGACAAAGGGCTACAATTTAGCTCACTGGCTCTCCACTTTAGCCTCTCCCGCTCTCACACACTGGGGATGTACTGCAGTCCCTTTAAATGTATCTACATTATCCTGCACTGCACTTGATTGCTCTGTTGTTCCACCATCGCTCTCTTTCTATGTTGCTTCCATCTACCTCTGCATGTGTGCGACTAGTTTCCCTTGTTCTTTATTCAGTCTGTGGGCATACATATACAAGTGTTCATCTGTGCATTGGTGTGCGTTTGAGTGTGTTCCAATACCTGTACAGGTGAGGCATTGCTATAACCTCCCATGGTGATAGGCACAGAGAACTGCTCCATGAAGACAGGAAGAGTGCCCAGCTTGCCGGGGAAGACAAAGTCAAACAGAGACCACAGCTCCTTCAAGTTGTTCTGCATGGGAGAACCTGACAGGATGAACCTGTGGGGAGTACGGAACTGGAGAGAGGGAAAGAGAAGATATGACTCGAGATATGATAATCTTCAAATATGATGTCCTCGTATGTGTTAACATTTGTAATGAGTAGTGTGTGTGTGTGTGTGTGCATGTGGAAAGAAGGAACTTCTTTCTCAAATTTTCTTTTGGGGATGCACTTCAAACTTATCTCAGTTTAAATGAATTCACAAACAATTGTCTTATAGCTGGCTGGAGCTATCTGGTGTTGTGGATGGAGGTGTGTGTGTGTGTGTGTGTGTGTGTGTGTGTGTGTGTGTGTGTATACCTGTTTGCAGGCAGTGGTAACTCCAGCGTTTGGGTTCCTAATCTTGTGGCCCTCATCCAGTATAACATAGTGCCAGTCATAACGCTGCAGGGAGTCCTGCATGATCCTCACTGCTGAATATGAGGTGATCAGGATACCATGACATGCCACTATCTCTGGAATCAGCTTCTCCTGTACACAAACACAAAACCCCACACAAAGATAAACACACAAACCTCTGTCAGTGCTATTCATAAACATCTCTTGTGGCTATCAATTAAAGAGTCTGTATGCATAGCGTCTTCATCTGTGTGGGTCAAGGAGGGGGGGAGGTTGGGAGCCAACGCTGCATAAACAGACCTCTGGTGCCCCCCAGAGGAAAAAATACACATGGATATATCATCCAGCGTACACACACACACACGCGCGCCTACACGCACGCACGCACGCGCG
>OOFE01012224.1:0-12098 GCA_900323365.1 Monocentris japonica | reverse complement strand
TAGATCAGGACACCCAGCCAGAGATAACTGGCTGGGTGATTCATCATCTGCTTCCTGTAATGCAAAACTCCCCTCGTCTCCACGGAGAACAAAATACAGTGGAATGAAACTCTTGATGCTGAACGGGGCAGAAAGACGGGTAAAACAATACGGGGCGAATGTGAATAACGCCGCTGTAGCAGCAGGACTAAGAGCAGCGCTGTTATAACTCCTCACGCAAATGTCTTAAGAATTGATATTAATATTTCACTGATTACTAAAGCAGTGAATGACTATTTTACAGCACATTACAGCACAGAAACGTTCTTTACTATTATTATCATTATTGACACGCCAAAACATAGCAAATGTCAACACATTAGGCTTACTCCGCCCTGTGATAACTAAATGACTAAGAGGGTCCTTCAGTTTCCTGTGTAATTTTGATCCAGCTGGGAAGGATTTGAGGTGCAGATGATAAAAGCAGGTCAATCTGTAGCAGCTAAGCCCAGATCAGACACTGGCAATGAACAATATTAGTGAGCTCTGGGCCGATACCCCGACAAAGGTTAATACTGGTGAATACGAGAAAAGGATTGTATATATATGTGTGTGTGTGTGCATAGTTTCTGGCATGGCGATGCAGTAGTGCAGACATGGAAGCAGTAATCATATTGCATGAGTGGCTGGAGGACCGCTTGTGTCTGACTGAATTTACGTCCCCCTGCACAATAACAAACATTAAAGCCCCAAGCACAACACACATCCAAACACACACACACACTTCCTGCATGTTCCTTTTTCTGTAGGTCTGAGGACAGCTTAGGAGGAACTCTGCCAGTGAGGACTATTTTTAGGCATGGTGTTTCCTGCTGTGGGACCATGTGAGAACAGGATCGACCAATGAGTGACTATAAAAGAATAAACAATCACTTGTTCCTTTCACTCAAGTGCAGATCAAGCAAAAGGCCTTGATCTGCACTATGAGGAAGATGGTTTATTTAATGAGTGCATGTAACCTTTTCGTTGGCATTAAAAATTGTTATTAGGCTGTATTATTTAATAAGAAGTGACCCAGTGACCCTTGATAAAGGAAGTAGGCCTCTTGTGTTTGTCAGGACTTGGCCCCTGCAGATGTAGTGAGAAGGAAGGGGTGTTGGAGGGAAAGCATGTGGCATCGGCCCACTAAATGCATCTGGTCAGGAGGCGCCCTGAATATGGGGATGTGATGTGTCGATTAACACACATGCACATGCACTCACACAGCACAAACACACATGAACACCAAATTTGCCTTGCAGTATAGCCTTCACATAAAGCAACTTGGCACCCCCTGCTGGGACACAGTAACGTCACACTGGGCTGCAGTACTAATGTAGCAAAACTGCCATCTAGTGGTCAAATCGGAAACTATCATCCTGCAAACCATACCACCACCTGTCATTTATTACTGTAATGTATTTTATCTCATTCTTGTATTTCTTTCAGGTGAGCTGCTTAGCCAGCCACGCCCCGAGGGCCTGACTGAGATCATCTGTCCAAAGAATGGCACAGAACGGGTGAACGTGGCGCTGGTCTACCCTCCGACGCCTGCAGTGGTCAGCCCCTGTTTCAAATGATCCCCTCCCGGACTACACCGACAGGCCCGTCTCATCTGACTGTATCCCCCGGGGCCGCTCCACCTCTGTCTCTCCCATCAATAATGCCCCCATGTGAAACCGACAACCTGGTTCCTGCTCTCCTTCCAAATCCAGGCTGGACTCACTCACACTGAACTGTACCCTCAACCGAATGCACTGGAGTGGATTATTGCTTGATCTGTAGGTGAGCTGTGATCAGTGTTCGAAATTAACTCTTTGGCTCCCCTGCCAAGGGCTGGTAAACTAAAACAAAGTACCTGCCAGGAATAGTTTTTACTGGCCCAAATAATGACTCTACATTTTTCACAGAAATATGTCCCCCTACCTGTTTTTGTGTATGTTAAAGGAAAACTCTGCACTAAAACACTGTTAAAAACAGCTATTGGTTTGCATTTCTGGGTGAATTTTGTTGTTTGGTGGTGTATTTTTCTTATTCCTGTGGATAATGGACCAAACGTAGACCATGTGACATCAGTCCCTCAGAATCAAAGAGCAAGGGCTTCTCTCTAGACTGACGTTCAACAATCATACAGGGAGAAATCTGTCATAGAAGAGGAGAGAGACCAATTTCTCCACTGACAGCAGCCTCAATAGACCAGAATGCAGTGCAGCCACAATACATGCTATGTTTTGAGTAAGGGGCGCCACTGTCACTTATTCCCAACTTGCTCTTACTATGCTATCACCATCATTATTGCTCTCTCCACCTACACATAAAACCCACCTGAATACATAAAGTCCAGGCACCTTGTCAAAGGGCATTCTGGGAAATGTAGGAAAGCACTAACTGAAGTAGAAGAGGTCGAGGCAGGTTGAGGGAAAGTGGGTACACCAAAAAAAGTAAATTACAAAAGTTCATCACAAAATAATTCCTGGAATGTGTTGAGCACCACAGATTGATGATATATAACCTGAGGGGGGAATTCCCCTTTTAATTTAAAACTTGCTCAGTGTAGAGCAGCGTAACGGGCGGCCAATCAGGAGCCTGTTTGATACAGCGCCATTGTTTTGCTTTGATTCGATTGGCTCGCGGTCAGAGAGCGTGTACGGTGTCCAGCAGGGACAAAGTTTGTAAACAAACCAAAGACCGTATTTACACTATTTATTCAAATGTTATCACCTCAAAAACGGAGTGGCCCTTATTGATTTATCGACCAAAGACAGTGTTGACCAGCGTTTTGCTCTTGGCGGGTGTTAATTTCGAACCCTGACTGTAACATTTGCTAGCTCTAAGCTCTATTGTACACGTTCTAGCTTAATGTTTTCTGTATTTATTTTCATGCCATTTTCCACTACAGGTTGTTCAGCTCGTCTCGTGACGCCCTCGCCCTATTGACATTGACATTGTTAAAAGGATCACGGATGTGCACACACTTTAGGCATGCAGTAGCACCCTGTCTCATCGCACACCTCCCTCTCCTTCATTTTGGTGCCCTTCAGGTCCCACGGTTATCAAGTTCCTCAGAGTTCCTTGGAATTGGGCTAAAACGAGCTCAAAGTAGCACCTGAGTGGGAGACATCATGGTCTAATTCTTTACTCGCTGGTGAGTTGAACGTAGACCTCGAAAAAAAGTTAAAATTGAAAAGCTCTCCACAGGATACAATAATATATTGAATAGTTTTATCTGGTCATGACAGATTCATTCCAAGAATTTGCCAGTGTGGAATAAAGTACAATTTCAAAAATGTGAAGAATAATGTCCAATATTTCTGACCGTCTATTTAACACTCTGAGACACTTGATAACCAGCGAGTCAGATTTCTGCCAAATCTTTCTCCAAGAAAAAGACACGTCACATGCAGTGAGGCGATCAGGACGATTTTTCTAGACTCTTTTGAATTCCTCTAATACGTTTCCCCTTATGCTGAATGTAACGGTTGCCAAGGAAGAGAGCAGGATAGCATAAATAAACGTTGCACATTGGTGGAAGAAGAGCGATTGAGTCTTACGACTGATTTAGATCTGTAAATATTTCTGTGCTTACGTTGTAAAGCAAGCTCGAGCTCGTTGTCAATGGAGACAGATGAAACGGTTGTTGATCCCCAACGCTCTGTAATAAAGATCGACACAACAGCAGCAGTAGCTCCGATAGAAAATTCACTCTTCCCTGTACAGAGATCATCCTTTGAGTTCAGCATGCAACGGTCCACATAAAATGAGGTTAATGCAGTAAATGCAATGTAACACCAACGGACTACCTTTACGCCAAGGATATTAAAGTTCAGCTGGATTTGTACAGATATTTATCTACACTGGTCTTTGACCAAACCATGCCTAATGTGTAATATGTAATAATTTCCTTCCTGTTAAGTACTCAAGGTTTTCTTGAAATCGTTGGATGTAAATAAGAGATAATTGTGGCGTGTAAAGGGAAAAGAGAACGAGGACTTCTTCAAGGGTCAGTTTTAAATCTTCATTACACTATTTGTGGGTCTTGTTTGGATAGCTGGAGTAATTTCAAGATGTTTTTCACTGGTGTAGGAAAATACTGAAATATGTCAAAAATATTGAGGGGAACTGTTTTTTCTTTTGTATATAATATCTTTATTTTTGTATGTTGACACAAGATGTCACTACCATAGCTTTGACATTATTTGCAGTGCAATGTTGTGCATCACTCACTAGGCCAGTGTGAGAGTGCACATACTGTTTTATATGTAGCTGGTTTAAACATCTCACAATACAATATAAAATACCAAATACAAATAAACCAACAACTGGTTTTAGTATTACTGCATCGGTGTGTGTTCTTTATTCAATAATATATCATTATTCAATGTTTTAGCAACTTGACTGAAGAGTTTTCTTCATAGTAGTATGCATGCATAAGAGCTTCATTGGGATTTATCAGCATGGTTGGAAAGCATCAGGCCATAATAAAACATCCCACATTTGCGAGAGTTTTCAGCAACATGCCATGCAGTGGAGACAAGCACTCATATAAACAGGTAAATCATGGATGTGAAGACCCACGCTGTCTATGGAAAGGTGTAAGAAGAGAAAGAGCCTGCTCCAAAAACATTTTCATATCTGACACATCTTGATATAATGACCTCTGCCAGATTGAGGTGAGTAAACTTTATCATACCCATTCATTTTGGATTCTTCAAACATGCATGATAGGAGATGAAAGAGTTGCAGGGCAGGACCAGGTCAAGGCATAATCAATCAATCAATGAGTTTAAAATGATAAATGATAAATATGGGTGTCAAGTGTCAACCTTAGAACCCATCTTTTTTGGCAGTGGATGTAAAACATGAGAATATCTATAAAGAAAGAAGAAATTAAATTGGATTATAAATAATATAAAATAAATTTCAATAAAAGTTGTTTCAAAGTGGCTATTCTGAAGCATATACTACACAGGCCTGCGTAAATTGATAGACAGAAATGATCTTCACTGTATATATTACACAAGGCTAAATATGTCATCCCCCCACACATGTTGCAGTCACCCCATGGGCCAACCAGTAACAGCTAATCAGTGATATGAGTTGCTGTAGTGTTTGGTTTGAATGAAAACCTGCAGACTCTCGGACCTACATGAACCATGATTGAAAAACACTGTCCTATCGGCAATTCTAAAGAGCAAGTGTAACAGAGTTAAAATGCACTTTATCAATTCTTGTTTCCTATTTGTATTTGTGAATTTTATCTTTATGAGTTATTTTTATTTACCGTTATTTTTATTAATGTTTTCTGTGGAAATGACTTTGCTGCACATCGCCTCTTCTGTACCTCCTGTGTCTCCGTAGCCCCCTCCCGTCTGCCCCTCACGGTGCCGTTTTGCATTGCTGAGGGAACAGATGTGCAGAGAGGAAAAAAAAAAGTCCAGAAGGCAATTAATGGGTTGTATTGTCTTCTGCAGGAGCAATTAAATGCTTGAGTCGTCCCTTTTCATGCCCTACTCACATCCGTTACACAAGGATAATTGAATATGTGCACAAAATCTCACGTAAGATATGGGAGATACAGCTAGTTATCTGATTTTTTATTCATTTATTTGACCTGTAATTGTAGCGCCACCCTATGTCGTTCAGTATAATTTTGTATATGCGAAAACGCAGTGGCATGGAAGTGCAGTGGCAAAATGCATCATTGCTCCACGTTCTGTCAAAATCGTGTAAATACGTAAAAACAAGATTATTGATGTTACTGGTGTTTTTTTTAAACTACAATTGTTATATTTTAATTCCGTATCAGAAAAACCCCCACAGAAAACGCTGAATATTTTTGGTCTTCTTTCTTTTTCCTTATTTGTTGTCTTTATTTTACTCGGTCTACGTTACATGTTTTGTTTTTTCCACTAATACTGAGCAGATTTGATTTGAATAGATTTGAATTTGGTAGATTTGAATCTACCAAAGTTAGACCATCTACTTTGGTGAATACAATCAATAATAACAATCATAATCATAATAAAAATAAAGAAAAATTCTGTCAAAATTGGACCATTGGTGTACCACTAGAGACCAATATATATCCCATATCATATAATAATGATACAAAATTTAAAATAATTATAAATTAATGGAGAAATGCGCAATTTCTGCGCAAAAGTACCTCTACAACACAGTGCGTTAGCAGGGTTGAATTCTCGCGATAGCTCGCGATTCCACACGATATCTTCTGCCGGAATGATTGAACTTCCTCTTCCCTTCCGTGGACCGATAGGTAGGCGAGCCATTCAACTTTTGAAGGCCAGAATAGTCGTATAATCTACACCAAATCTGTAGCATCCTGCACTTTAAACCTCTTCTTTTCGTAAATTGTTATGGCAGACGTTAAACGGTGTCATTCATTTGTATATGGATTTGTAATTCCTTCTTTAATTGCAATATTTCTGATATACCCGGTATGGAGGCTAGCACATCAGCTTTCAGCCATCTTTGCTGCAATTGACCAAATAACCTAGCCTCATGACGCTAACTGGTAACGATAACTACATATTTCTCACTATTTCTGCGTCAGGGTGTTTTCTGATTTGCTCTAAGCCTTATATTCGTTTTTTGTAAGTTAGCTGTTGCTCATTACACACTTCCTAATACATAAGGTAACGTTGTAAAGTCATGAGGACCGTGTAACGATGCTAACGTCACGTCGTGGTTTTCTCGTTTTGTCTTTTCAGCTATCTAAAAATGGTCCGCTACTCACTCGACCCTGAGAACCCGACTAAATGTAAGTAATAAATGCCGTTTGTCTGTGATCGTCAAACTGCCCTTCAGGTGGGATATTGTGAGGTTGCAATGATGACTTCTTAGGACACCTTTGGATTACAAATGAAAAGAATTTAAGATTAACTGAGCTACCAATCTTTAATTCAGTCTACCGTTTATAAAATGCCACAGCTCATGTTTTAAAGTCCCTTTCTCCCTTTCTAGCATGTAAGTCGAGGGGCTCCAATCTCCGGGTTCACTTCAAGGTAAGATGCCATGTTGGTGTTGTGTCAGAACATAATGGCTAAATAACGTGTTGCGTGAGATTATATTAGGATTTTGATGTAATATTACAGGCTGGATGCTCTGGCAATGCATTCATGTTCATAAGTGAGTAATTTGATGCTTTAAATATTGATAAAATTAAATCAGTATTGAAACAAGATGTTTGGTGGAAACTTTGTAATCGACTATTCAGATAATATTTTCAGTAAGTAGTAAATAGTTGATTGATTCTATGGAAAATAAATCTTAAAGATTGCTTTGTTTCACAACGTATCAAAACATCTCATATCATTTAATTGTAGGCACCAATATAGTCTGAAGCTGTTCTCGAGTCATTGTTCTGAGTTATGTTTGTGGATGCTTCTTTCTGAACAGAACACCCGTGAGACAGCCCAGGCCATCAAGGGCATGCACATCCGCAAGGCGAACAAGTACCTGAGGGATGTCATCGTCAAACACCAGTGTGTTCCCTTCCGCCGCTACAATGGCGGTGTTGGAAGGTGTGCCCAGGTGAGTTCTCGTTTTTGAAGTAAAACCTTTCCGGGGCGAGGTGATCGCCGAAAGGCAGAGGGCCTGGGTGACTGGAACGTCCTGTGTATGCGCAGTGTTAAGTCAGTTCTTATGTCAAAAGTTGCTATGATGACCATCTTAGGACACCTTTGGATTTAAACATGAAAACAAATCACTTATAATCTGAGCAGCTTTTGTGACTTAACCAGATGTGGGGACATGTCCTGTTTTACTTTCTCTACGCACAACAGTATATAAACATGACTTATGTCCTTTCCAGGCCAAGCAGTTCGGCTGGACACAGGGACGCTGGCCCAAGAAAAGTGCAGAGTTTCTCCTCCATATGCTCAAGAACGCTGAGAGCAATGCTGAGCTGAAGGTACCTTTTTATGAAGTAGCTTACATTGGTGTCTTTGTCTTGCCTTGGGGAACTTATTGACCAGTAGCATACCCCCACTGCTGTTTTCACCGTTCATCACACCTATTAAGTTTGTTTCATTCTAAACTTGTTACTCGCTTTTATCCAAAGGCGATAGTTAACACTGTGTGGGGCTCGAACCCACAACCCCGAGAGTCTGATGCTCTATCGACTGAGCTAACTGGGACCATTACCGTTAAGACCGTGAAGTCCCTGTGAACATCGACACTAAAGTCATCAGTAGACTGTTAGCGCTAGTGCTTCATGCTACGTTTTAAGCGTACACTGTGCTGAGCGATAGTCGACTGCCATAGATCAATTAATATATCATGTTAAAGTCAGTTTTCTGTAGATTGGTAAAATCTTCACAAAATGTTTGACTACCAGGGACTACTGTCTGTGTTGCCACCAAACTTAGACCATGACTTGTGTTGGTATCTAACGGGAAAGGTGGCCTTCTACTGTATCAATCGCAAAATCCCGTGATTTTGCGATGCATACCTATGACCGTCTGTAGACTCGGCAATGTAAATAAGATTCATACTGCTCACAATGGTGCGTTTGGCCAGCAGTTATTGCTTTGGTCTCAATGTAAATTGATGCACAAATAATGGCATTAAGGATTTTTAAAAAGCTTTTCAGTTAAGGCGGGGGTGTAATTTAAGGTGAACCACCTTGACTACAAAGTGTTGCAGGAAATTAATTTTACTTGGTACATATTTTGCATTAACCTTTTTGTCTCTATGCTCGACTACTGTTTTGCACACCCTGCATACCTGTTGTATTTCATATATTTCTACGTAATGCATTGTAATGTTGCCTGTTGTGTTACTTGTATGTTAGTAATATTCCCCACTTTCTCCACTCTTTATGATGATATGACAGATTCTGGTGTTGCAGCAGCATAACAGTATCACAAAAAACAGAATGTACAAAATACAAAGGCCTAAAATACTACATTTGGTGCATATGGTTGCAATGATGACTTCTTAGGACACCTTTGGATTACCCATGAAAAGAAATCATGAAAAAAGCCTGAGCAACTAAACTGGAAATCTCACCACTGTTCTGTGATTATATTCTATTTCTTTACCGTATCCTATTAGTTTTTGCTGCTGCAACTACCCATTTTCTACACAGGGATCATAAGTTTTGTGAGGGGGGAAAAAATGAAACTTAAATGATCCATGTGGGGATGCTAATGTTAGCATTTTGCTGCTCATAAAGAAACAGCCCTGCCCCTGAGAGGGTGAGGCGTGGAGCCAACAGAGAGCCTTAACAGATAACCCAGACATGGAAAAGAAAAATACTTGGTAGATTTGTTTTTTTCCAAATGGAAGCACTGACACTCCTATGTTCACCCTGTAGACCTACTAAATTAAATGCATGTTTTGCAGCATTGCGATACGTTAAGTAGAAAGTATGGGGAGAAGTTGATTACAGCATCAGGTTGTGTAAAAGAGCAGAACTACAAAGTACGATTTTAAAATCTAACTGACATGCAGTATGAAACGGGTGGAAACATAAAATTACCACTACATAATTTCATTTCACCGCTGTCACATTGAGGCAGAGCTTCATTTTCAATGGTGCTGAGATTCAAGGGTTTGTGTGCGTGTTGCAGGGTCTGGACGTGGACTCCCTGGTCATCGAGCACATCCAGGTCAACAAGGCCCCCAAGATGCGCAGACGCACCTACCGCGCCCACGGACGCATCAACCCCTACATGAGCTCTCCCTGCCACATCGAGATGATCCTCACCGAGAAGGAGCAGATTGTTCCCAAACCAGAGGAGGAAGTGGCCCAGAAGAAAAAGGTAAAGTAGATACTAGAGATGGATTAGGGTAGTGACTGTTAATCTTCAATCTGTGGATGACTTCTCAAAACGTTTCAAGAGTCAGCAGTATAACGTCAGAAAAGCGCGGCATTGCCGCCCTATTTCAAAGGGAAGGCTGAAGAAAGTCATTCAGGGATTGACGATGGTTGAATCGTGTTGTCCTTTCAGATTTACTGGGACATTTTGGCACATGGTTGCAATGATGACTTCTTAGGACACCTTTGGATTACCCATGAAAAGAAATCAAGAAAAAAAACTGAGCAACTAAGCTTGACATCTCACCACTGTTCTGTGATTGACGGGTTAATGACTGAGTTGTTGTTCTGCAGGTCTCACAGAAGAAGCTGAAGAAGCAGAAACTCATGGCACGGGAGTAAATGCAAATAAAGTTGGACTCTTCTTGTACCCACTGAAGTCTCTTGTCTTTCCTTTACTGTACTTGTATATTGTGGCAAGATTGACGCAACCTTAAGCTGCATAAGGTTGTTGCCTTTGGTGTTTTCCAGTGCCTTTATCATAGAAGTGTTACCTGAGGGTTTCACGAACTTGCTAACCAACTGAGTATCAGGCTCACCAGAAAAATGTCATAAGTTAGTGAAACTCGCTAAAAACTATCAGGCAGATTTGTGAACCTGAACAGATCTTAAAATTTAGGAATGTGACTGTGCTGTTGGCCATACTAAACCTAAATTGATGCAAAGGACTAATACATGTATGTGAAATGAATTGTTCTAATGGGTATGAGCCACACCATGTCCATATAATTGAGCACTGTTTGCAAAGTTTGTCTCCACTCAAAACTAATGGTTGTGTTGTGAACCACTTACAGTATGGCAATTGAGTATTAATGCAAAATCAAACCCCACAGAAATGCTTGTCTTGGCCCCTGCACAAGGGGGTCAGGTCAGAGCCGGTAGGGGTTCCGGGTCTTGCTCAGGAGCACTTCAGCGGAGTGGGTGTATGATGACGCCACAAACCTGGGTTGCCAAGTCTGAGGACGATTGCTAACCATTAGACAATCCTTACACTCAAAGTAATGTCAATATATTGATTTGGATTGTCTTAGTACTTGTAAAAAAAACACATGGCACTTTTGGGTTCATTTTTTAGCAGTGTGATTCAGTATGTCGTACAGGTACTGAGCTGATGAAAGGGCCGTTTTCCTTTTTTAAAGAGAAATGACAAACCACCATAAAAAGGATAAGTGTGCTGTCAAATACATGGGTATAATGAACAGTAAATTGTTCACTGTAGCTTCTGCAATATTTGACAGTTTTCCTGGCATTCATACATCCAGGGGTTACTAGATGTATCTTGTAGAATATACATAGAAACATCTGAAGTAATTCAAGTTTTGGAGAGTTAAAGTTATGGGCTTTACAAAAAAAGAAAAGCCCACAAATAACATTTTCTCAGTAACTAAACTCTAAAGGTCAGAATCATAGAATTAACTGTATTTATATAGCACTTGTCTAAAAGCAGAGTTTACAGCTTTACAGCTTCTCAAACGTTTGAGTGTGAGACCCTGGAAAAGACAATGGATCATATGTGAATTTTTTTTGTTGATTTAATACTTATGTATGTGGCGAGATAATAGTGGTGACCGAGTGAAATGGTCACTCATACTTTCTCTAATTGTGCTAAATTCTAGTGAATTAACCTTTACTGGAATTAAACCTCATTTTGCTGGGGATCACCTCAAGGTCCCCTAGGTGTCCACTGCATTTTGAGAACCACTGACCTACAGGAAGGCATAAAGAAGGCAAGAATAGTTTTATATATACACCGATCAGCCACAAAATTAAAACCACTGACAGGTGAAGTGAATAACATCCATTATCTCGTTACAATGGCACCTGTCAAGGGGTGGGATATATTGGGAAGCAAGTGAACAGTCAGTTCTTGAAGTTGATATGTTGGAAGCAGGAAAAATGGGCAAGTGTAAGGATCTGAGCAACTTTGACAAGGGCCAAATTGTGATGGCTAGACGACTGGGTCAGAGCATCTCCAAAACAGCAGGTCTTATGGGGTGTTCCCAGTATGCAGTGGTTAGTACCTACCAAAAGTGGTCCAAGGAAGGCCAACCGGTGAACCGGCGACAGGGTCATGGGCACCCAAGGTTCACTGATGCACGTGTGGCGAGCGAAGGCTAGCCTGTCTGGTCTGATCCAACAGAAGAGCTACTGTAGCACAAATTACTGAAAAAGTTAATGCTGGCTATGATAGAAAGATGTCAGAACACACAGTGCATCACAGCTTGCTGCGTATGGG
>OOFE01012217.1:0-28112 GCA_900323365.1 Monocentris japonica | reverse complement strand
ATTTTAGCTGTCTATTTGTCTCTTTGCTGAAAATGTTAACGAACAGGGCAATAATCAAGCCATATGCTTGCATGTGGCAAATCCCATTACAGTAAATGACCTTTACCAACCAATGCCAGCATCCTTGTGCTTGATAACACAGAGCGTATAGAGCGGGGATACAATGGTGGGTTCAGTTAACGCAATCATCCACATGGCTGGGGATGGCCAGGACAGCCAGGCCTTCAGGACACATTAGCAAAGACTGTTTATTTCTTTAATCCGGGTCGGAACCGGGCTCACTTTACATTTGTCTCACATCAATCTCGATAAATACACAGCATACGAGCGCACATCAGATAACTAACAATAAACTGCGACACAGAAAGTGCTGTGGGCAGAAGAGGAGAGCAGAGGGAGAGGAGAGACATTACTAGCAGCTGTTACTACTGCGGGTGCAATATATTCAAGCCCAATCAATAAAGCTCCTACAGGCAGTGACACCCAAGCAGACAGAGGAATCATTTTCATCTGATACTTAGCAAAGGCTCCCCTTTTAAAAAGATTGCTTTCAGTCAATGACAACCAGTTGTCATTTGACTAAGGCTCCTGAAATGAAATATATTGACGAGCGTTATCAATCACGGCCCACTCTGCCGTCATATCACTTTGGTGGGGGGATCGTCTTGCATGTGGTCATCAGATCATCCGTTTTAATTACAAAATTAGCATCACTGCCTCCTGTGCTCTCTCTTGCTCCAATACAATCACATCATGAGAGAAAATCAGTAATGCAGTGTATAGTTTCCAGTCGTGATGCTACTGATTTCAATGCAAAGTGTATGATGTGTCTTACTGTAACTTGATTTTTACATCGCTGCAAGAATAATCTTTGTATTACGTTTGTGTGCAAAGATAAAACTTATCTTTTTGTAGGAATTCTAAACACAACTCGTGAAGAAAAAGCTTCTTCTGTTTGTTCACACTGTGAAGGACATGCTGGAATTCTTTAAATTTGTTTGAACTTGCTCTCGCTTTATCATGGTCCCAGAGGAGAGGCTGTGTGATGGTGAAGATGTCTGGGCTCAGTATGGCGTGATAGCTCTATTTGGATGAGGGTTCCCATATCATAATTGAGTAGGAGCACCTTTCAGACCAGGCAACAAACAGAGTGCTTCTGTGGAACAGACCCAACTACTTCTATCACACAAGCGCTTTCGATTCTCTCCAGGCAATGGAACGTTTTTACAGCGTAATCACAGTAAAAGAGATTGTCATTTTGTTGTTGTCATCACTGTATCGTCATTACCGTTATTATGCACACAGTAATATTATTACTCCACGCTAATGTGTCCTCTTAGACATAATCATAGTGAAATGAGAACACATGATAAGCCAACACTAATGTTGCACCATCTTAGCTGTGTATGTGAAAACTGCTTTCCATTCAATGCAATTACAGGCTGTGCATATTTCACATTACCCAAACCTGCGAAAGCTCATCATCACTGAAAGGTTGAATGTCATTTATTACACGTATCACATTTACACCAAGTGACATTGTCTTTTCAAATTGTGTTGATCTCTTCACTTTCAAAGGTCAGCCCCTTCCCTGGCTAAATTCAACCTGACAGAGAATAGTGAGGAGGGGACAGCCGGATGCATGCATCACCCCCGCATCAAAGCGCTCCAAATTAATCCATCCAATTAATGAAGAATGAGGTCTAATGTTGATGAGGGATGACAACTCGACTGGTCAGTTGTTTTTTATAGCTCTGCTCCTGTTATTGTGAAGTAACCACAAGAGACAGTCAAACAAATATTTGCATGACACGAGGCTTGTCTAGCGTGCCGTCTCTCTCTCTTCACAACGCCACAGCCCTGCTGCCACTCAAAGATGATAGAACTTGATATGGATCATTACGGAAATAATGTTTAATCAATTCCCCTTGTTATTGTAATCTATTTCTGCAGTTGTCTGCATTTGTGTATTTTGTAGCGACATCAGCGCGCCTCACATTTTCCCATGCATATTCAGATTTTACGCTGATGCTTAACAGCCGATGCAACCAGAATTAGAATGAGGACATTAGACTTCATTAAAAAGAGAAATGATTATCAAGTTTATCTTTTGAAATGTCTATTAAAATGTGCGTGTCGTTCTTCACTTATCTGTCACCTGGCTCCCATGAGCCTGGCAGACTAATAGAGAGATGGTGAGGGCCAAAGCCCAGGAGAGAGACAGAGACCCATCAAGCTCTCCGCTCAGGCTGGAAGGCTGTCTGTCTGCCTCTGTCTGCTCTGCCACTCTCCGTCTAGCTCGGTGTGTCTGGCTCACACACCACCGCTACTCCACCACCTTTCCCTCCACAAATAGCGCTTCCCCGAGACCTTCCTCTGCCCAAAACAGCCACGGTACCAGGATAGAGTAAAGCAAAACAAACTACACTGTAATTGCATAAATCAGATCAGATCAAAATCTGTCGAACTGAGAGGGCTGCTATGGTATGCTCGTAGAATGAATATTATTCAGCCGATGGCTACAATCTAGTCTCTCTTCAGAGCCTCTGCTGACAAAGGCTCCCACAAGAGAGCTAGAGAGGAAGATGGATGAAGTTGCCCCTAGACACTCATATCAGGTCAGTATGTGCTTTATCCCCTAATGGATAAGGTTAGGATTGAGGAGGGGGTGATACTAGATCTGAGCCTGAGGGCCACTGTTCTGTCTAGAGTAGCAGGAAGTAGCCACCATCCTCCATCATGGCCCACATTTAGCTGTGCGAGGCCACCAGCGCTAGTGCAGCTAGCAGGTTGGAGCGTGCAGCTAGCTAGTTGGATGTGTCCTTCCACCCAGAGAGCTTTATTATTAGAAAGGACATAAACAGACTAATTAAATCTCAGCAGTGGAGCTGGGCTGACAGCTGGCGCAGAGAGTGTGACCAAACAGATCCCTATCAAAGAACAGGAGCACTGTCTCTATATGTGTGCCGTTTGTGTGTGCCCATGTGGTAATGTCTGTGGTGCATATGTCTGTATTTCAAGTGGTGGCTTTTATTCATTTAAGATGGTTGTGTTTGTCCTCTAACTGATGGATACGTGATCACTTTATTTCTCTGTATTTCCATTCATACAGCCTGTCATCTTAATGTCTTAGTTATATTGTGCATAGTACACTCACTCACTGATATGATCTAACATGGTACAAATGCTACCCAGCAGAGCTGTAAACACTCCAGTAATTAGCGCATGGTCTCCAGGCTGACTCCACTCAGCTCTGCAGCATGGCCAAGCGTGGACCCCATATAGAGAGGAGCCTAGTTATGCATTGATCTCAGAAAATTAAGGCTAACTGCCCCAGATTGCAGTCTTGATGTACCTTCTGGATGAGCAATGTACTCTGCTTGTATTGTTTGTAGAGTAAACAGGACGATTTGGACTTGCTGTGCTTTAAAATGAATACTTCCTCAATAATTAATGAAGCCCTTTAAAGCATTGTTATCTGTGTGACCGCAAACGTAAAACCACTGATGATGAGAAAATATGGTTTTAACAAGTCAATAATGGTGAGTGCAACAAGAACAGCTTAATCAATGAGGCTGCAACGTTTGCAAACAAGGACTTGAATTATAGCGCCAATAATTGATCTCTTCCATTTTTTTCTCTCTCCTTCATGTGATGTCATTGTTTATTGATTGCTTCCTGCCAGTGAGGGATGATGAGTAAGTTTCCAGAGTTTGTTTTTGCTATGACTTTTGCCCCCCCCCTACCTTTCCCTCCTTTCTTTCTCCTTCTTCTTTCGCCTCCATTTGAAATTTGCAAGCTGTAGCACCAGCTTAACCAAAAAGGATTAAGTCCCATACCCAACTGAGAACACAGATAATGCTCAGTAATTGGTAAAAAATGAAGATGAATGGGACAGCTAGATAAGGACCAATTAGCTGCTGGGAGCGTACAGCTGTGGTCTCCTCACAGAGCGCTCTCAGGGGCCAAGGCCCCCTCTTTCTCTCTCACTCTGTCTCTCACACAAGCATGCGCGCGCACACACACACACACACCCACACACAAAAACACACACACGGAGGGGGCCCCGTAGAAATTAGCCTGATGACCCTGGGAAGAGAGAATGATGCTTCCTCATCATCTCACCCAGAACCTCTTCTCTCAACTCTCAGTCAGACAACACTCCAGGTACCTGTCACCACCCAGCCTGCTAGAGCCTAGCATGTGGCTCGCACTCCCCTCACCATAGGGTGCAGGCAGCCTGGACTAAAGCCATGGATGTGAGAAGGACAGTTTGTGGGTTTTCAAGTAGTTTGCTGTAGGATGTAACTCTGATTATAATGCCTGGTTGTGGTTCTAAGGGTTTGGGTTCAGGATCGGTCCAAAGGTAGCAGGTCCTATTGTGTCTTCTCTTTTTACTGTTGCGAAGTGTTGTCCGTCAGCAAGATGTTGTGGCATCATCTGGCTGATGACAGTGGAATTCCCATATCTAATTACAGACAGGGTTTCAGCTCCATTAGAGTTGCTGTAGTGAGGAGTCAGATGAGTGGCAGGGCAGCACCCAGTGGCCAAAGAGAGACAGAGGGTGAGAGAGAGAGAAGTGTGGGAGAGAGAAATAAGAGACAAGGGTGAAGACTGCCTCCTTTCTCCTTCCCGCCTCCTTGCTGAGGGTCTAAAACAGTTACTTTTTTTTTTTTCCGCCACTGAAAAAAGCAATTCCTTCTCTTGAAATTGGCAGGTGTTTGTTAGTGGGCAGCTGACAATATTTTCTCTCGCTGTAATGAAGGTTGTGGCTGGGGTCAATGCATCGAGAGGGAATGGCGGGCTGTTTATCCCCCTCAAGGCCGAGCGCCACACGTGTTTTGCTTGGTCTGTGATCTGTAATTGTGGCATTTCCTGAGAGGCACAGGAACAATCCGCATTGTGCACTGAGAGGGCTCCCTCTGCCCAGCTAAAGAGTGTGAGGGAAAATCAAAGAAAGAGAAGCCCCCCCCTCCCTTTCTGTCTCTCTTTACATGCCTATCTGTCGCGCTCTCTCCATTTCTCTCTATCTCTCTCTCTCTCACATACACTCCCACACACACATATATCTATCTTCCGTCCCCTCCCTCTCTCACTCAGGATGTTTGGTTATTCTGGCTGAGAGTTGAACTGGCTGTTTTTCCTTATAATTAATAACACTGATGCAAACAGGAAGGTCTAATTGTGATGAATATTTAATGCGAGGGAGAAACATTAGCCTGTTCAATTTACATCAACACAAAGACAGCGACGGGCAATCCAACTCTACAAACAGAACAGAGTGTCCTTCACTGGTTGGCTCCGCTGTGCTCTGCTTTAAGCTGCTCACAAAACAAGATCTGCTTCAGACGAACACTGAGCACCTGTATTTAATCCACAGGAGAATCTTTTCAATGGCTCTATGTAGTAGCTAGTGGGATTAAAGGTTTCCATGCCTGTTATGATCACAAACATGCTCATTATCATATCAATCCTTACCATGGTTACTAATATTATTTGTGCAAATGAACACGTTGCCATTAGTGTGACTTAGTCTGAGGCGGATGTGATTGTAAAACAGTGCATGTGTCCGTTTCCTCAGAACAGCTGCGTTCTGGGTGTTTCAAAAACAGCATGAAGTCATACCCCCGTCAGCCCTCCACAGCATTGTGAACAGTGAGTCCAGTCCCAGCCAAATGGAGTCCCCCTCCTGCCCATTCTTTGCTATATCAGTCAAGTGATTTACAAGTTTTGATTCCTAAGGGCTGGTGGACTAGAGAGCTGGACATATTAGGCATTCAAACACCAAAATAGCAGGCCAGTAATGTGGAATAATTCTGCAATCATGTTTTGTTTTACGTCAGCTCATATTTTTTTCGTGAAATTTCAAAATGCTTTTATTAAAAATAAATATGTGAGTGGGAGCCCGGGGCTAGATGACGGAGACAGAACGCTGCTGGCTGTGTTTCATGATCCTGCGGTGCAGAGCAGGCCATATTTCTCCAGCGTATTATCAGGATGACTCCTGCTGGCCACCCTGTCACAGGAGAGTGCTTGATATAAACAAGAGATTGCTGCGACACCCAGTAATCAATATTAGGATGGCTTCAGTACCAAACATCATTTGTCTCTGCGACCATTCCTTTGACCAAACGAAGCATTAATTCAAATCATAAATCTGAGCTGATTTAAATCCAGGGAGAGTGAGGGAGAGAGAGAGGCCCCTGTCTGCCTGCCTGCCCCTAATGATTTATTTTCTACATTTCTGCGAGCGAGAGATTTGTCCATACTCACTGACAGGTCACCTTCAAACGCCAGTGGCAGACTGTTCATCACCATGCAGACGAGCATCTCATCGCTGCGAGTAAATATTAAAGGAAAAGAATCCAATTGATTGTGGATGGGGCCGAGAGGCGTCACCACCATATATTTCACTCAGAGAGCTAATGCTGTGGCCCATGCACCCACACCTAGAGCTGCTCCCCCTTGCCAGAATTATGATTCTACCGGGAGCCTGTGTGGCTGGCTGTGGGCTCAAGGTTACAATTTAAATTGTAAAAAGATAAAACAGTTTCTTATTAGCTTCATTGCCATAGCCTTGCTGTTCGTATTCACATTTATCTTTATTTCCGTGACCTCGTAGACTCATATTCTCTTTTTTTTTTCTACACTCCATTCTCTTGGAGTGATGACCTCACACTTTATGCATTTTGCTTTGTTAAATCTGCTTGGAAACACATCCTGTTTTCACCTTGTACACTGTATCCTCCATGGTGTCAAGTAGTACTGGTGAAATGTATTCAGGAGTCAAGCCATTTAGTACAGTAAGTGAATCAAAAACACAATTTAGCAACCAAAGCTATTGGGATTACATCGGGCTTATAATTTGGAATGGGCTCATGAATCCACACCACATTACCATTCTCGACAACACGCTAAGTGGCTCTGTGTGATATTACAAAAATCCTTCTAATTTTAGGGCTAATAATTAATTGAAATGGCACATAGTGAAAAACCAATGCTCTCACAGCAATTCAATTAGTCCCTGTTAAAAGCTGATAGCTTTGGAAAACAGTTCACAGTTTGTTCACATTCAGAATGTGTTTTCTGTTCTTTCAACACAAAAGGGTGAAACTTCTGCAAAGAGAGCAAGACTTACCTTACAAAGGGTATTCACACATTTGTACAGTGTATTTACACACAAAGGGGAAACAATACTTTACCAGTGTATGAACAGTAGAGAGATAATAGTATAGTAGAAAAAGTACTTAAGTGAAAAAAACAACAGAGGAATAAATGATGTCATGCAGATCTTTGGTTTAGGACAAGCTGTATGCATAGGATCTCTTATTACCAACAATTATGTTGACAAAGAGGTGGTGAGGGTATACCTGGGTATGTGTGAGTGAATGCACGTGTGTGCATGTTTGTGTGTGTGTCTGCCCATACCAGGGTGTATCATTATTTCTGGCATGCATGTGTCTTCTATATATGTGATTGTTTGTGTGCGTGTGTGTGTGTGTGTGTGTGTGTGAAGGGCATCCTCACCGACGCTGGAGCTGAGGTCTCCATTCTCTCCGTCGACCCCATGCTGGTTGGCATTGCCGTGGTAGCTGCTCATCACCTCCAGCTTGATCTTCTTGACCTTCATGGCCTCGGCGATGGCGGCGTTGGCAGCTGCTGCCGCTGCTGCTGTCAGGCCTGGAGAGAAGAGGCAGAGGAGAAAGAGCGCTTACAGACCTCTACGTGCCTGCTGGGGCTCAGCCACTGCACCCAGAAAACTATACTGGCAAAAAAAACTGACTTTTGAAATAATAAAACAATGAATAATTCTATTCACTGTGGGGAATAAGCGCCGACAAGATCACTACTTGGTTTTTCATCTTCTGACAGGGGATATCTTCGCAGCTGGTTATCATGCTGATGGGATGGATCCCTGTGTGTGTGGCAGTGTATGATTTTTATGAATGTCTCACTGACTCCAGCGCTTCTCACCACTGTATTGATGTATTCGTACCTTGATGGGAACAGATGGACTCAAGATAATAGTGCATTCAATGGCATGACGCAAGCATTTTGGGTCTAAAATTTACAGTATACAGTGTGTGTGTGTGTGTGTGAGAGACAGAAGAGTTGGGAGAGTCAGAAAGAAAGAGAGAGAGAGGTTTGGGTCTTAAGATGCTACTTATCAAGGCTATTTCAATGATACCTTCTGATGTATTCATCAGAGCGAACCCCTCTGTCACACATCCTGAATAATGACTAACATTGCTATTCAAATTCTTTCTAGCTGCACAGCGCCTCAAAATAACTGGGCTTTTCTGACTGCCACTGCCTTGAAAGGCCTTGTTCAAAACTACAGTATTTAGAAAACATTTCTTTAGTATGCAAGTCAATTAACAATTTCTATGACAAGATGCCAAATCTATTCAGAATAGAATTTAACATGTATAACACGTAACAGAATTTAACATGTTTTATTTTTTAGGCCAGAGGCTGCTGTAGCCAGAGGCTGCTGTAGCCAGAGGCTGCTGTAGCCATTGCAGTTGAAGACTCCTTTTAAAATGCTCTGTTAAATGTCCATTTAAAAAGTTATGGTCACATTACACACTGATTGTGAGTTGCGGGGGGAGGGGTGAAAATGGCTGAAAATGGCTATTGAAATCCCATTTTAAATAATTGTTCATATTTCCACAGCCATCTCTGACCATTTGATAGTATATTTGACATGGCCGCCTGCCTAGATCAAAATGGACTTGATATAGGGAGTCTGAGATTACAGGCATACATATGCTGAGCACACTGCAGAGACCATAAACCATGGGTTTGTCATTGTGGTAGTTCCAGGGTTTGGGCTGTATTGAACGTGACTGAAATCTTTATTCATGAGGCTGGTCTGAAACAGAAGGGACAGATAGTACTAAAGCTCCTCCAGGCCTCGTTGTCTCAGGAGAGTCCCCAGACTCACCAGGCCCAACAACACCATCAAAGACACGCAGCAGGAAAACACAGAGCTGTTGTACCCATTAGTGGAATCACTCATATCCACAATACAGTATATCACCTGCCCCTCTACTGAGACTGCTTACACTTGATACACAGGTTTGCCTTACATTTGACGTAGAACAAGGCAGTGCCTGCGTTTATCATCACTTAGCTGTCACATCTCGGGGATGGGACTCAAGAGCAGCTATTAGCCATGCATCTGAGGGGAGACATGAGTACAAGGAGAGGTAGAAATCGAACATGTGGCTCTAATAGATACATGTGAGCGCGTACACACACACACACACACACACACACAAGAACATACTGGCCTGGGCACCCTCTCCTCTCGTCCCCAGCTGATAGGCAGATGGCGAGAGTCACTCTGAGCTACTGACATGGAGGTGCATATAATTTAAAGCCTTGTTTGCATCTTAAAATACATCAGTACCATATTGACGTACAGTATACATCATGTCAGAGAGGGCCCTCTCGTTTGCAGTGGGCCCTGGCTGCTGTTCCATATGCATAGGCAGAGCAGGAAAAAAAAGCCATCGCCTCATAAGAAGGTGATACTTCTCCACATAATGAATGTGGCCTCTGCCCAGTCTGAAGGTCAGCCTTCATTTGTGTATAATGGCCAAGAGTCAACTGTTTTCCAAATGAGACGTATGCAGAACAGACTGCCGAGTAAATATTGAAATCACCTCTGGGTTGTTTGTGTGATAAATTCCCCCCACAAATCAGGTGCCGCTCAAAGGAGGACCACAGCGGTGCTTTCTGATTCTCTCTAAGTTTGGCTGTGAGCGCACCAAAGGTTATCGCACTGCAGGCTATGTATCCCCTTGGTTTCTTTTCTACACTAAACTGGGCTAAATTGCAGCAACATGTTTTTTTAAAAAAGGAAATGAATCTTTGCAGAAGCTGGCCGGTTTTGATCAGATGTGTATTCCACGAGTAAATAAAGGCTAAGAAATCGATTTGTTCTATTGTGAAACAGCTGGAATGATCCCTTCTCCATTTATCATCTATCATTCTGCTCCAACCTCCACCCTGTCTTTGACTAAGTGACACGCTCAATAAATCGAAGTCTTTGTTCTGATAATTGTTTCATTTCACTGGATCAATTGTCACATCCACGTAACACACACCTCGATAGAGTGGATGTAATAAGGAAGCCAGGGAGATGTTGGCGCCCAGCAACAAGTCTATTAAGCCACTAGAAGTCTAAACGTCAACAAGACCAATCCCACTCAATGCTAATCTGCACGCATTACTATGCAAACAAAACAATCCTGCCTCATATATTCTTTCAAAGTCACCTTTAGATTCAGACACTTCTCTCATATAGACACAGAGCCAAGACAGAATCCTCCTGGCCACAAAACAAACAGCGTATCAAGGCTCCATGTAGCGAGAGCCACACCAGTCAAAGAACAGAAAAGGGAACATTTCAACAAATAGAGAATAGCACGGCACTGTCACACGGGGAGCACAAAACAGCAAATAACAGAGACAAGGTCTGATGGTAGCCCTTGGAGCAGCTGTCATATTAAATAATAATGAAGGATCTATTAATATGCAAAGGAAGCAGCAGCCGACTGGCTTAACGCTGTCATGCCTCTGCATATTGTCAGGATCTTCATCATTAATTAACATGCTAGCTGCCCCATACCTGCGCCAATGTCAGAACATTCTTACAACAAACACCCCGATGCCTGTGCCCTCCGCAACTAACCGGTATAATTAAATTAAAATCAGATTAACTTCACATCACTACACAAAAGACTGACTTTTACGGCTTTCTCCAGCAGTGATAAAAAAAACATTGCCAGTGCTTATCTGTTGTGTTTCTTTTTTGTCTCTGTTAGGGACAGCACCATGGGCAACATTGGAAACACACTTTATTTATCAGCCAAGCAGGGTAAGTAGAGGAAAGACACTCCATGTCAATGAGCATGGCCACCTAATTTTATGCATGGACTGGTGGCAGCATAGCAGTGACAACCGGAGGTTGGGAACAACGTGACTCTCAGGTACACCGCACCACTTGAACTGTGCTATTCACATCATGATAAATTTAGTATCAATTACAGAGCACACTAACCTTATGACAAGCAGTGGACTGGAAGAGGAGGGGCAGAGACGCAAGGAAATGACACTAAATTACCTAGTGTATACTGGATCTATTCTGAAGCAGGTTGAAGTGGCACAGGATTAGATGATCCACTCTGGACACTGACGTGCTAATTGTGCATCAAAAGAAGAGTAACTATTACTTCCTGTAGGAATAGCCAGCACTCTAAAGCATTGGTATCTACACACATAATGCTAAGTCAAAGTCAGACAGCATTGGAAAATATTGTCTTTATCAGTAAAGTACAGGATGCACCCTGGTAAGATGTAGGTGACATTCATTTCTCTAATGGTAAATGCAGCACTGCTGCGTTATTCAAAAGGTTGAAGCCATATCCAGGACATAAATGAATTATATTGAAGCTGCTGCTTAAGTAGTGGCCAGAGTGTGAGTGGAGGCCCTCTCCACTTTAAAGGAGATGTCATCTCAGTGTGGTGTCAGTCCACAGCAAATAATCCGATTTGGGGGCCAATCTGCCTGTAATGCATCAGCAACTGGAAAGGTTCCAGAACACCCCCCATCCCCGCCCGCCACCGGAGGGCATGAATGCAGACACACATGCACACGCACACACACACACACAGTTAAGCATGTACGCACTCAGGCACACACACACACGCGCGTGTGCTTTCTCACACATATAAAGAGTATTTCCTTAAATGGAAACCTAAGCATATTAAGATGTCCTTTCATAAATGGAACTGGTGTCAAGGGCAAAGATACATATGTTAACAATGTGTTTCACATAGGCCTCCCTGGTCCTGCTAAAGTGTGAAGAACACATCTTACCAGTGCGCTCAATGTGGTCATTGGTTTTAATATGAGCCTAATATCTAAAAATCTCATCGGCTGAAGTTTCCATGAGAGAATCACAACCAACAAAACTCTTAAAACAGAGCAAATATTACAGTTAGTGATGCATGCATGCATTGGTCCTCTCAGCTCATACTGCCCCAGGAAGGCTAAGAGTGATATTGAACAATTTCCTGGATTGTGTGCATGAAATCATTAGGTGAGAATTTTTGAAGAGAAATGACGTGCCGCTGTGTACAAAACATTTCATCGAGTGTTTCGCTCTTTCTCTGCAGCCCAAATTAAACGGTGCAGTGCCCTGAATGTACTGAGTCTTGGAGTATTGGTAAAGCCTCACAAAGAGCCATCAGCTCTTGTTCTGTCTATCTGTGCGTGAGCTAACTCATCTGAAAATGTAATATGACACAACATGAGTGCGACCTATTTAAGACAATTTCTAGATGTCAGTTTTTATCATCAATCAATAAATTTGGACATGAGAGGGAAGATCAATTAGTCGCCTACTTAGATGCTAACTTATGTGTGGTCAATTATACCTCATTACAAATCTGTCAAAATCTGTAACTTCCATGAATTTAATGTCTCATAGTGTAATGAAAACAATAAATGGTTTAATTATAACACAGAAATTGGTCGGAAAGTTCTGTCTCGCCACAGTTAGGAAGCTTGAGGCAGTTATGAGAGGACCGAAAACCTCAATTACTTTATCTCTGTCCCCTGAATACCCTGACTAAATGTCAAGATCATAGAGTCCCCCTGGGCTTAAGGGGGATGATATCAAAAGGCTTTTCTGTTGCTTTATGTTCCACTAAATAACACTGGTCTTTCTCATCATTGTCCTTCTCTGTGTTCACTGTGGCCTTTAAGTTCTCCTTCCACACTAAGGCACAGATAGTCGCTGACCTCACCCCATTCCCACAGTTCAAAGCACTGGCCTGTGAGCTGCCATTGTTCAGAATCGTAAGGATGGCCCAATCTGTGTGTAATATTGAATTTCAAACCCCTCACAGATGATGCTTTGCTGCGTCTTGAAAGAAAAAAGAAAAAAAAAAAACACTGTTTTTACAGAGATGTTGTGGGGGGGGGGAATGTGTGTGAGGTAGGATGTTTTTTTCAAGTCTGTTAAAAGTGTTCCAGCAAACTTGGACATTGAAAAACTAGCTGCGGTGCATCATCTCTTTGTAGAACATCACAGTTAACGGTTGGTTAAATACATATATACTGTTACGTGAAATAAGCATTCAGTGAGACCTTCTCAACAGTACAATATCATTAAAGACACATGAAGAAGAAGAGTGCAAAATATGCAAATCAGTGCACTCAGAGCCACCGACATCAAAGCAGCCACAATGAAGCCTGCCACAAATAGAACAAAAGCATTAGCTGCAATAAGACTTGGCCCCGGGGCAAGTTAGGGCACAAACGGTTGTTGTTGATTCTTGTGGCGATAAGCATCACTGCTTTAGCATCACCACTGCCTATGTACATACACCAGTGGAGTGGATTTAATCGCGCTAATTAGAAAACACTCAAGGCAAAATGCAACATCTACTGGAATAATCTGAGAGAAAAGATCTCCACTCCAATTTATTCTCCCCCCTCTTTGTTTCCGGGGGTTGAGTAGAGGATCTGTTTTTGGTAAACGAGTGAGCGGCTGGTGTCTGGTGGTTGGGTGCATGTGTCACTTTGGTCTGGTTGCCATTTCGAGGACAAGCTGCAGGGAGGCCACTGGTCGGGATGTGTGTGTGTGTGTGTGTGTGTGTGTGGGAGAGAGAGAGAGAGAGAGAGAGAGAGAGAAGGGCAGGGAGAGCGAGAGAGAGGCTGAGAGACCTCAAGCGAAAGTGAGACACAGTCAAGCTGAGACCAATCCATACCTGTGGGTGGCATCATGCCAGGGGACATGAGACCAGGGACTGAGTGGGGCATGATGTGGGGGTTCTCCGGTGATGTCACACTCTGGGTCCTCTTCGGAGGCCGGCCTGGTCTGGAGCTGAAACACCCAGCAGAGAAGGAGGAGAACGAAGGTGAGAGGCCCGGGAGAGAAAGCAACACTGAAGGCTGGCGGAGGAGGAGGGGCCTGTCGGGGCGGGGGTGTTAACATTTGGACCACTCCAGAATGCATTTCCATTCCAAAGAGCTAACATGTACTGTAAATAAATTTCTTTTCAAGGACAGTTGCTTTCTGCAGCTGAACATAATAGACTTCCATAACTAATTAGATTACACGGTGAATTCATTTCCTTTATTGAAGATCAACCACTTTTTGATGCATAATTCATACCCCGTAGCTCGTTACCTGTTCCTCCGTATTAATATCCCCACACTATTTGAATTGCCTCGTTTGCATATGCTAAAATCCAGCGCGCGGCCCTCGGCCTGGAAATTACATGTTAACTTGTTATAATTATTGCAGTCAGGCCACTATTGATTTATGAGACTTTTAAAAACCAAATATGTGTAGTTCTGGTAATGAATGATATTTTAAGGTTCTTCAGGAAATTAAAAGGCAATGGCTGCCTTAGGAAATGTTCTGCTTGCTTGATTTAATGCGCGCCTTAGCTGGAAGGTGGTGTGACAGAGTGATTCAGACCTGTTGGACAGTTCTGATGGGGGAGTTTTATTACACCAAACGAGGGGCACAGATCCAGCCATGATAAATGACTGTGCCACCTTGCTGTGGAGGAGAAAAGGCCTTAAAAAGCTGATATACCCCTGAATTTCCACACATCTTACACATTCACTTATTAATACAGCTTCGAGTTGCAATCAATACCTACTTCGCTGGCTTATAGTTACAGAGAAAAGCCTATGGGGTGAAAAGAGATGCAATGAGCATATAATCAAGATTCTTTAAAGGTATGTTCTTTATGAACAAGGAGCTGCATGTCTTTGCTGAAGATGAATTATGTGACTTGACACTGGTGACATATTGGCTTCATGCATTATTTCAGATACAATAGTCCATTTTAGGCTTCACCGAGCGACTCACTTCATTCTCATATGAAGTGAGTTTTACTCCATCTTTTGAACACAAACCAAGGGCACATATGTTTAAAACAAAAATGTAATATTGTTGAAAAAATATGAACCACAAATAATTTTACAGTACACACCTACAAGTATCATTGGGTTGGGTGAGAAGACTGTGACAGTTGTTGTCCAGAAAGTGACACATATATTAGACAAAGCTACACTAGAGTATTTCAAAAAACTACATCGGCACTAATTATTTGTGCTGTCTTGATACATTGCTGTGGTCACTACATCTATAAAAGGGCTTTTTATTACACTAAATATTTTCAGAGATGACATTCACTCTGTCTGTTCTTGGTTTTCTATCAACTGTATAGGTTAAGTCGCTTAATGGCTTCTCAAGCCATGTCAGCTTGTGTGGTTCAGTGCAAACTTGATGAGCTGTTATAACCAACAAATTTTTACTCTATTTGTTAAGTGGTTTTGATGTATTTTACAATTACGGCTAGTTTTTGATTCATCAACCAGTTCTTCATGTTCAATATAACTTGAGCAGTACATTGTGCAGCTATTGTACATTGTTTTAGTTCAGCTATCACACAGTCATAGTAGTTGAATTTATTCAGCCACGTCGTTATGTGAGCTGTATTTACCTCAGTGTTGCTAATACAGAGAGTGTATCTGTCTGAATGTGCTGACACTCTCATATATTGGCTCTGGAGGTTTTAGGACTAAAAGCAGAGAGAGATAGGGCGAGAGAGAAAGAGAGAGAGACAGAGAGGGAGGGAGAGAGAGAGAGAGAGAGAGAGAGAAAGAAATGAGTGCCCGCTCAACCTAGGGACGTCTGGAAATGTAATTCCTATTTCTATAGAAGCACGTCTTTGATCTTATGAGAGGGAGAGATCGCAGACAGTTTTGCTGTCATCACTTTCACTTGTACTCTGGCTGAATTATTTATGAAAGACCTCAATAGAGGGCATGTGATGGGTAAAAGGCTTTTTACCAACAATACTAAAAGCAAAAAAAGCCCTCAAATGGACAAAAAAATGTCATATCAACTTTAGATCGCACCAAAGGATCTGAACCCAGGTACAAAGACCCAGTTAAGTAGAGGTAATGTTTAGATAGGCTGCAGCAGAATCTGTCTATGTGTTTAAAGGGATAGCATTTCACTCTCTAGACAAAATAACACTAGCCAACCATGAAAGCCATACACCAGCTGAATAGGAGCTTTGAACTGAGGAACCTCCAAGCAACGGGGATGCCTTTCAAAAATGAATGTTATTGTCTTATTTCCTTATGGCTGAGGATGTTTCTAAATTTGTAGCTATGAAAAACACTATTATTGTGGGGGTGCAATGGCTAGTTTCCTGTTTTATTCTATAGGATTTCAGTCTTCTAATTCATGCATTTTGTCATAATCTTCCTCAACAATGTGTAATTCACTTCAATGAAAGGGCACCGCTGAGGCATGCATACTAACACCGATGCAGATCTGTGATGGTCAGAGCCATCCAGGCTAATAAGCTGGGTCCAGAGAGGAACTCAACCTGGCCTCAAACAAAAGAGCCAGGCTATTTATCAAGCAGCAGATGCTGATTCCCTAAATAGCCTGGCACAGAAACGGCTCCAAACTAGGCCATTATTGCAGAAAAAGATAGCACAACTGGATTTATGATTGGAATTTTGTTTGGTATTTCTTATCTCTCATGCTCTGCTGTTTTTTCTCATCTTGTCTTTTCTTGTCTTCTCTTCTTTTTATTTTTCCTACTCTTCTCTCCTCTTTTCTCTTCCTTGAAATGTTTCAGAAAAAAAGTACCCCTGAGTTTTATACAGGGCTTATTTGGATAATGATATTTCTATATTGGAGGTCAATCATCAAACAATCATATTCCCTCCTTTATTTATGTTTATACTAAATATATTCAAGGGCCTCATATCTCTGGCTTCAATTAAGGAAACAAAATAGGCCCCATCAGCCCTGGGCTGGGGACCACAAATATGTTACACATCTATTCTCTCTTTCTTGTTTTGCTGCTATGGTGAAAAGAAAATAGTGGTGAACTTTCCCTGAACCAGACTTCCTTTAATGGCCCGGCTGTGTGTTGACCCAGCAGAGTTGGCTGGAACCTGATACTATCCAACACACTACGCTGCACAGGCAATCAGATTACACAGGGCCCAACAATACACTCCACACGGGTCCAATTTCAACGGAACAATGCAATAAAAGCACAATAATTAAATTCATGTTCTCACCCCGTTTACAGGAAGCCAACACAAGGTGATAGGTATAATAAGAGGTATAATATCACATCAGATATCTGTGGGGTTTTTGATCTCACGGCAAAATTCTGACATCTCACTATCAGACTCTTTTCTGTAGACGGAAGCAGTGACCGAGATCTTATTACCCAGAATGCCGTTAATGCAGTGATTATGATCTGTTATAAATCAATTGAAACCACAAATGTAATGTTTAGCCCAAGTGAGCACACTCTCCCTAACTGGATTCAATTACACACCAAAATCATCTGCACCTCCCATCTTCAGATATCTTTAGGAATTCAACCTGGTTAAGTCAATAGTGTCTCTAAAAGAGCACAATATTATTTCCTGTTGGCTATGATTGAGCCATTAACCTTTTATCTTAGTCTTTTGTTTGACGTTTCTAAAAGGTATGGATGAAGATATTTATTCCATTTCCGCCCAGTCAGCCAAAACAAGCGAGTGAATCATTCTGTCTGGGGCTTGTGTAAACAAAAGGCCTCTCCAGGTCTCTGCCAATCAGGCCTTATAAAATATTAACCCAATGTCATTGCCCTTTTAAAATCTCTCACCTAGAATTCCCTAATTGTTCCTTTTCTTTATCTCTCCAGTGCAGAGAGTAAATAAATTAACAAAATAGCTTTTATCGCCCTGAGTAACCTTTTAACTGAAGGATTATCTGGGGTTTATTTTTCATTTCTCTCACAGCGATAGCAGAGCATGCCCCATTGATTGGTTTGCTGAGGTGGTGACCAGCCATGAAAACAAGGTCCTATTGATAAAACAAAGCAGCTCCTTACCTTTTAACTGACAGGTCAGGCAGAAATTCAGAGGCCTCAGACCATCAGGGGCTGAATATGCTGAGTTTATAGAAATATATGAATACATATATTTTGGGATTTTAGGTTCAATCAAATGGTTTAACAATATTCATGCAACTCTCCGGAGAGGTTATCTATGTTCGGTGAAAGGCAGGGATAACATGGCTGTGGTACATAACTACCAATTTACAATCCCCACAGATTAAGGTGTTGGTTGAGGGGGAAAGATGAACTGTTTAACTTCAATTCTTAAAACAACAAGCGCAGCTGTTTGCTCTTTGTTTGAAAGGAAAAGAGGCTAAAGAATGAAGGTGAACACGTACAGATTCTGTACGGTCGCACGGTGCATTTGTGCCGATGACAGATAGACCTAAGTAATGATCAGTTTATTTGAACGTGATCTCATATCTCTGGCTCCCTAGTTGATCAGCTGTCTCCATCTGTTAATACAGCGATGTTAGCAAACATAGAAGTACTGCTTACACAACAATGTCATTTATTAGAAAATGCCAGGGTGTGTATTTCGCCATACATCACTGCATGGCAAACTAATAGACGGGGAACCCAGAAGCATGTTCTCCCGCCATGTGACATCATCTAAATTCATCTGCACATGAAGAGGATTATGGGAGTTTAAAATCGCTGCTGAGATGTGAAAAGTTAAAGTAAAAGTTATATTTTTAAGTTTTTAAGTTTTACTTGACCTTTTATTAATTAGAAACTGCTCATTAAAGAACACACTTGATATTTACCAAATTGTTTTTACCACACTGTGATGAAGTTTCATAATGCCCAGTCAAATATCTCACTTCTAGCTGCCTAAAACAACTCTGGCTCTTGAAGTCCACGGACACCACGCTGTAGTAAAAATCTAAATTATTATTATTTTTTTAAATTGACAAAAACAATAACATTTTGAAGGCGATTGGAATATATCTTGTCTTCTTGTCTTCAACGAAAACAGAAGCTATTTCCTGCTGACCTTGGCAGTCTACCAGTTGTGATGATCATAATCTCAGAGACACTCGCAGCGTGATACATGGGAATGTATTCACTCATCCATCTTTTTCATGCATCCATCTATCCTCACCCTCATCTTGTGTCTGTATTTGCATTGAGCCTATTCTTGGATTATCTCAATCAGCTTTCTCTTGCACCTGTCAAACACTGCCTCGCACAGGTAGCCACATCACCCTTATCTGATCTAGATAGCTGGATTACAGCGAGTTTGTGAGTGCGAGAGCACTAAACAGAAAAAAAACACACTTTATTTATTAGCAGTAGGAACAGCTGCATCCGCTGGCAAACTGAACCTTTGTTACGGAACAATATATCACAGATCAAATGGTGTGAAATCAAAGGCGGGAGAGAGTTAGCATCAATCCCACTAAAACCCCTTTTAAAGTGCTGTCTGTACTCTGATCCCTGTGTGGACCAATGTGCGGGGTAGAGATCAGTAGTAGTGGGGAGAGTGGGTGCCTTCCTGGTGCCTTTGTCTGGGCTCAGGCCTGATTAGAACCACGCTGGGCGAGACCATCAAACCGTCTGATGGTGCAGAGGAACTTGGAGCCAGTCACGCTCCTTCCTGTCCTCTAGCCTCTGTCATGAAACCACAGCCAGGCTTCTGGAGAAAGCCACCGTGCAGTAGCTACAAAGAGCTTACTCTAGTAATCACACTATTAGAGCCGTTTGAAGCCTCTCAGCTGTGAAATAGAATCTAAAAAAGATCTAAAACATGATAAATTGCTGATTATTCCCATGCATCATTAATGTTAAAAGCTGATTTCATAATTGTATGTCCCGTAACTATGGAGTCTGAGATTGTTTAGTATCACATTGACAGGCTCTGATAATGAGTAAGCAGACTTCCTACATCACAGGAATTGATGAGGAAAGCCTAATTGGTTGACTTTTCCATGCCTAATGGATGATTCTCTTAATTAAAAAGATACTGTACCAAATGTTAGAAATCAGATAGTGCTTAAAGTAAATGCAGTTAATCAAATGTATGCGAATGAACAGTTCCAGGAAAGCCTAAATGAGATTGGTAGATATGATTTTACTCCAATATTTATTAATTGCAAGTGCCTTTGGTTGGGAAAACAGAATAGGTCTTATCTTCAAACTGCGAGGAAATTTGATCTAACCACTCTCACTGATCTCTCTTTTTCATGAACTGCGATGCATATGAAACAAGTCTTCAAAACAAGGCTTTAAAAACTTACCCAGTCAGGGTGCCTTTGAGGATATTTAATTAAAATCTAATCCTGCATTCATTAAGGCTCACATAAATTAAGCTGTCATTCATAAGATTTATGGATTCTCATTTGCATATTGCATACAATTCATCAATTACTCAAGTATGAAAGGAGCGCATTTCCCTTGGAGCTGCCTGCTAGCCTGCCAACATTTGAAATGAGAGAAAGAGCACGACTGTCAGGCATTCACTGCAAACTTTTCCCCACAATGTCTGTGCACTGATTAATCTCATTTTCTAGGCATCCCTTACAAGATTGTACACAGTCCAGCTGCACTTTTCAATTATTTCTCCTGTCCTCTCAACTAACTTTGAAAGCAGGATGGGCTAAATGTGGACTGGGGGCTACTTTAGTCTTTATGTATATAACATGTCTTTTTGCTAGGGTAATCATAAATTAGAGAGAAGGGTTTTAGAGATCCTAATGGAAGGGAAATGTAGTAATTTTATTGCAAATCCCATCAGGCAAATATTCTGCATGCTATAATAGCATATTTCCTGTCACATTTAGAGAGGGATACATCCAGTAGGCATTCTGACAGAGGGAGAAGGAGCGAGGAAAAGATAGGGGGAGGGAGGATGGATGAGAGCGAGCAGAGAGCAAACAAGAGAGAGGGGGAGAAGCTTACTGCTAAACACATGAAAACTCCCTTTTTGGACGTGAGGGTATGGGAAACGCAGTATGGAGTAAGTGCTTAAAGCAAGCAGAGCGTGAACGCATCTAAGATAAAAGGTCAGGCAAAAACAAACAGACCACTCGGAGGACGAATGGATTTAATTGAGTCATTAATATGCATGGCTAATAAAGCTCAAAATCCTAAAACAAAAATCATCGTCAACCATTCCCTTTTAATGGCTCTTATTTTCAGCTTGAGGAGAGCCAGTCTGCAGGGTGTATCAATCTAAGGAGGGGTGGAGTTCCTTCGCCCAAACAGGCTCGGGGTAACCTCAGTGTTGTATGCTCATGTCCTCCCCAGCAGACAAAGGCAGAGTTGTTCTGGTGGAGGGATTAATTGAGAATTAATCCCAGTTTCTGGCAGTGGAACAGACCGACAGTCAGAAGTGAAAGTCATCCTGAAGGGTAGTTAATTGGTTCCCCATAGCAAAAGCTTTGGAGAACAGAAATCAAGCTGCATTTTCATTAATCCTCCCCATTGTTTTATGAAATTGTTGTGGAGAGTGACTTCAGATGGAGTCAATAGTTAAGGCTTTTAATTTGCTTTTAATTCTGCCAGTGGGGTGACAATTAACAAACCCCACAGAACAATAGCTGGGGAAATTATGTGTTCGATTGACTCTAAAGTGACTCTGAAATCAAAAACCGATAAGCAATTAAATATACTGTACTCCACAAATGATAAGCACCTCGACCATACTTGATGCTGCCTCTCTCTCTCTCTCTCTCTCACTCTTTCGATCTCTCTCACCACTCGAGCGTTTGAACTTTAGGAATAGCACAACCAGATTGTCGGATGTGATTAATTTCAGTTCTAAATGGACACAACGGACAGAAAGGGTGATGTAATCATAACATGAGGAGACAGAGTGACTAACAGCAGAGATGGAAGAAAGAGAGGGGAGAGAGAGAGAGAGAGAGAGAGACGTAGACAGAAAGACAGAAACCACAGACAAACACACTCCCGAGTTCAAGCTAAACAGGAAGACCATGGTGATTAGCATTAATTGCACTGAGGACTGCAATCCTGTGTGAAGCATTAAACAAAAAATATCTACTGTTTATTCACTTCTCCTGATTTTCTTTTTTCAATAATTAATGAAAAGTAAATACTTGGAGGAGTTCAAAAATGATCTGGGGGAGGAAAAGAGATGTTTACATAAGCAGAAAAATGTTCTTGTCCTCTCTCTCTCTCTGCATACAGTACATGGAAAGGTTAGGTCTGGGGCCTGCTCCTCACTGTTTCTCCATCAGAAGTAACAGTGTCTGCTCCCCCGAGTGTCGGCTGTTTGCATATTTAGATACAAGCAGCCCTGTTTATGCAGCCCCACTCTCGGCTGCATAAGTTCACTCCAACGCAAGCCCTGATCAATTTGGCCAGCTGCGCTTTAAACGCTGTTTACAACAATAACATCACAGTGTACAGAGCACAAAGTAGCATGCAAGCACGCACGCACACACACACACACACACACTCCTTCCCAGAGAGAGAAACAGCTTCAGAAGGAACCCCCAGACTGCACATTCCCAGACGAGCATTTGTACTGAGTTAAAGAGGAATCAAAGCCTGACTCCTCGGCACGACGCGGAAGAATTGGATTCCGTCTGTGTACATCTCTGTGATCCTTCCGGAAACGATCTCCGACTGTGCTCACGGGGGAACGCAAGCAAAGAGAGAAAATAACAGGAACTCAAAGTCGAGTCCCACCCTGAAGTGGGCCGGATTGAAGGTGGCACGTACCAGTTAAGGCTTTATTCCCGATGAGTGAGTGGCGTCAAGTGCCAAATGGAATGGCAGACTGGCTAAAATCCCAAAACAGATGACAATTACTTTAGACAAGCTTTAGCTGGTTTCACAAATAAGTGAGACTGTCTGTTCTGGGTGTTCTGCTACTTTATTCCTTGAAACTTCAGATTTCTCTTAAAAGCTTCATAAAACAGAAAAAACTCCATTTAAGCCTGGCAGGAGAGCAAATAGGCCTACTCAGCAGATAGCAGTGAAACTCCTGGTGTCCTCTCGCTTGATGATATAATTCTTAATGTACGGCCTGACTAGACATAAATCTTAGCCCAAGGATCACCTCACCTGAATCTCTCTCTCTCGCTCTCTCTCTCTCTCTCTCTGTCTGTCCCTCTCTCTCTACCTTCTCTCTCTCATGATGAATTGTTTGCTACATCTCGGAGACTAAAACCCTTCAACCTCTTCAAACCCGGGTTTCTAATAACGCGTAGGTGCTGGGGAGAGGTGACAGCATGATGAATATCACAACAGACAGCTCCAATATGGGACAATTTTACCAGATCGATATCTCACTGCAATATCAGAGAAAAGGAGCTGATATTAGTCTACACAGTGTATTACAGATGGGGTACATTTCTTCTCTCTGCACTCCCAGTGAACCTAGGCTATATTTCATCCGTGTCGGCAATGGTTTACACACTCACAAACGCTGTGGAAACTAATCATAGCATGGTAGCCACGCCAGACGCATCTGCTTAAAATTATCCCTATGTGTGACGCGCTCACAACCCCTTGTTCAACATGGGGACGGACTCGCAAATAAACTGTGAAGCACCTTAGAGGATGTTACAGACCATTATTTCTGAGTGAGACCAAACGTTTTGTCACATTCTAATAGAGAGATCTCGGGCCTTGTGTGGGAGGTGTTGCTTTTAAGAGCAGTGTCGGGTCCAAATTCTTAAAAAATGGAGAAACTCTAATCTCATCATAAACATTCTGGCAAATTTTTCGACATCAGGGTACGATGAGAAAGTGGCTAGGAAAAGTATCGATACTAACATTTTGTGGGAAAAACATGTATTGGAATGAATTTGGTCAAAATCTTTATTTGTCCATAGCTATCACCAGTTAGGTCATCCAGCACAAATTTAGAGGGCTGGGGTGACAAATTCCAACCATAGTTATTCTGATAACCGAATCTCAAATCTTTCTTCTGGGATCTCAGCTGGAAATCTAAATCTATGTTTGCATGATCTTTAGCAACATTTGTATGGACGTGTTACCACAGGCCCGAGATTCATTTATAGCAAATTGCAGTTAAGGAGATAAATCACTGTAAAAACATTTGTTGAGCCCTAGATGAATAAATCATAAAACACTCAATGACAAATTACCTGGCACAATTCTTTTTGTCAAGCTCCCCGCTAAACACCGTGGTCAAGTAATGTGTGACTGAATAAATAGAATAAGACACCTCTTACTTCCAAGAGAGATAGATGCACATAGGGAGAGAGAGAGAGAATGAAAGAGAGACTGAAGGAGAGAGTGCAGACATTTCTAACGCCTAATATCTTCCCTCTCCAGGGGGCCTGGGCTGAGGGCCCCTCTGCTGTCAGCTGCAATAGGACCAGCCTTTTGTGAGAGCCCAAGGTTCGTTAAGGGCTATTAATGGAACACACTATCCCTTGTGCAGGGAACTTGTCAGTATTTCATTAGAGACTGATAAACATATAATACATAAGTGTCAAGCACAGTGTGTGTGCGGTGTGACGCAACGGCGGGAGGGGAAGAGGATTTTGGGATTGCAGCACCACAGTCATTCCCATGCTCTGGACTGACAACATTAATGAATTCATAAAGAGGGAGGAGAGCAGGGTGGAGGGAGAGATCGAGAACTAGACGATACTGTCAGAAGAGGGGAAGTCTGTAACTGGGGCTGCACTATGGCAAACATTGTACTGCATTATTCTCTTGAATGGTGATCTAAGTCAAGAAAAGTATCCAGCCTGGAAAAGACAGTCTGGCACATCGCTGTTGGTTCACTTGCTCTGGTATGGGCCCAAAAGTAAAAGAAATACATTCAATCAAAGTTCTGCTTTCACAACCACCGAAAAAAAAACGAGCCAACAATTGGGACTCTGGGTCTAGTTCACAAAGTCCTTTTGATCATTTTGTGGCAGTAAGAGAGTTTGGAGTCCCGTGGAGTATGGGACCAAACTGATGTTATTATGATAATTGGGATACATCAACTTCAGATAGCACTAATGGAGGGAGATTTCAGTGATCAAGAGCACATATTCAAATGTAGAAGCAAGTTCACTTTTTTAGAAACAGACGTTATGCAATGCTCTGCTCCCAGTAGACAACTACTGAGACCGCCAGCAAAACCAAGAGTGTGCTTTTAGCTTTGGTGTTAGAAGCGGCGCTGCACTCTGCGGCGCTTGCTGAAGAGAACTGTTACTGTACTGAAGTTACATCTATTTCCCCGCGAGTGAGTAATTGGTTACCATGACCATTAATCAGTTAATCTTCTCTTTTTACCCCCTCTCTTCAACAGAGAAATATCAGAGGTTCAATAATTAAAAACGTGTCAGGTGAAAGTCCAACGCGCTTCCTCACACTGTATGTTCTCACATTCCCTGCTTTGTTCATCTTATTAACCTCCTCTCCGCTCACCGCGCCTTTAAATGAAATCTTTAGCCCCTTACATGTGAAATTAAAACTGCCCTCCCTTGAGCGCTTTTAATTATTCTTCTTCAGGAGAAACTTCCGTTTCCACTTTTGTCAGGGCGGCCTTCTTTCTTTCCAGCCGCCCTTTTCTCACTCCCACTCACGGCCCAGGTCTGTCATGCTTCACTCCTCCCTCCAATCCTTTGCTCCCTTTTTTTTTTTTCTTTTTCTCTTCTTCTGCAGGTCTGTTTAATTCTCACCTTGCTCTGCCCTTGTCATCAAGCTGTTGAAGCACAAAGCCAGGAGCAAGGGAGTGTTTACTCATTTCCCCACTACATTACCCCCCCTATTAATCACTGCACGGAAACTTCTGGACACGGGAACATCTCTGCGGTCGTTGCCCCGGCTGCCCCGCCATGCTAACAGGGCCAACTTTAAATAACTGGCATACTGAAAATTATCTCTTATACTTTCAAAGAATTAGTAACACAGTCAGAGTTTTTATAGCACAGCCTTGGTCAAAGTCCTGTGGCAACTTATTTATCCAAGTAAACTCCCTCAATCCAAGACTGTCATTACGTTGAAGGGTTCAGTATGTCAAACAATTAAAACATTTTTCAAACTATGCATTTGTGAAAAAAAAAACAAAGTTGAAGTAAACATGAGTTGGCTCAGATTGAAATGCATGATACATTATGTTCACACAGGACGGGCAGAGGTTAGTGTCTCTAATTAATCCAGTTTAATTGCATGTAAATTGTATTTTAAAAGCACACAGGAAAAAAATAAAAAAGCTGTTTTTGGAGGTGGAGAACGCACCCACTTGTTACTCTTCACTTGTTCTATTTGCTAAGATCAGAGAGTGGAAAAATTTCCATTTGGTAAAAGTGAGCTATGGTTCTCTACGGTTTTAGACAGAGATATGTACTTTGATTATTTTTCCATTAGGTCTTAGAAAAAAAGAAAAAAATATAATTGCCAAAAAATAATGACAGAAAATGTGATTTAGGGCCCGATGTGTCCACATAACCCTGTTCACATCGCAAATCTGCTGCAAAGGATTCTCATGAAATTCAATTAACACATCAACAGCATTCCTTTTCTCTCCTGCCCTAATTCCCACATTCCCACTGAAATGACTGGCTTCCCAGCGATTATGCTAACGGCTCAGAGTGCACCGTAAATTCACAGGTCTGGGAAACGCTGTAACGAGAGCTCCTTAAATATGGGAAGGAGACGTTTGAGAAGATGGATCGCCGTGGGCTAGCAGACGGCCGGCAGTGGGCAGGGGGAACTTGTTGTGAAGCACATGCTACTCGCTGCTATACTGCTGCTAATGAGGCTATGGACAACAGCAACATTATCATATTATATCATTTCCCCTTCTCTTTTTTTGCCACAGCCCCCTGTCCTTTTGCAATTAGTGTTTTACTGGGCAGCCCAAGGCGGCAGGCTGTGTGTGTGTGCAGGCTATCTATGGAAGAGAGAGCAAAAACATCTGAAATTCAAATAAATGAGCAATGTAAATAGTTTTGAGAGAGTTTACCCAATGAACAATGGACCCTTATGAGACACAAGTGAGACAGAGGGAGAGAGAAAGGGACTGGTGGTGTGGGGAGTGGAGTGGTGGGGGTTGGAGGGACGATCCAACACAATGTGGCCCTTCTCCTAAAGCAACTTGTTATCAGGCGCTACGCAGAGCCCCCCATTCAATCTGCATTTAAATACATTTCAGTCCACTCACTCATTTGCATTCATTTCTCCCATTATATTTGAAAATGGCCAAATGTCTAGCCAGCACAATGTGGGAGCCTATCACCAGCCAGGGAAGCCCACACCTGATGCCAATTTAGCCTGCTTGGATCTATTCATTGCCTAGCCTGATCTGACAACTCCAGCTCTTCCCCATCCAGGAGACTTTTCAATTGGATCTGCTTGTGGTGACAAAATTGTTTTGCTCGTAGAGTTTTTTTTCTCTCCCCCCCCTTTCCCTCTCGCTCTCGCACTCGCTCTCGCTCCCTCTGTCTGTGAGTCTGGGCGTCTATTTGGGAGCCATGGGAAAAGGAGAAGCGAATGATTCTCAGTGGCTTCTGATTTCCACTATTTGTTCAGCATTAGGCCCACTTATCTCTGAAAGAAAAAGCAACATGTGGAGAGAAAGTGACAGGCAGAAACTCAGCCTCACTAACAGGCCTATTGTGTGCTGAGGATCTGCATTCAAACATGAGGGGCCCTCTAACTCTCTCTCTCTCTGATGCACACACACACACTTGTGCAGAGACCTCTCTGTCGCAGTCAATTACCACTGCTAATCTGTACTGGAATGGAGAGTAAATATTTCATTACTTTTTCAAATAAACAGTTGGTCTGAGCCCATGAAGTGTCATCTATTCTGTGAAAGGAGCGGTGACGTTCACATTCATTTACACCATAAAACCTCCAGGATTCTGAAGTGGAGTTTTTTTTGTGCCAAGAGCACACTACTAAAATCATTAGACTTGGTAGCAATATCTTGAGATGAAAAGCCGAGTGGAGGGCCCACCATTTACATTAATGCACCTTTCCTTTGGCCCAAAACATCCTGAGAGCGCCCACTTCCCCCCTTCCTCCCCCAGACTCTATAATGCTCTCTCTTTGCACTGGTCTTTGCATTGAAACCCTAACAGAAAAGTTCATCAGAACCGGTTTCCACGCAGCTCAGTAGAGACACACAACACATTGTTTTCCCTGCTCCCTGCGACATAACTAAGTAGTGTTGTGTGAGATTAGCAGATGAAATAATGCAAGGAGCG
>OOFE01012216.1:0-12535 GCA_900323365.1 Monocentris japonica | reverse complement strand
CAGGGGCACTGAGCTACATGCAGCTGTACCGGCTTTTACAGTCACAATCACTTTATTGGCCGAGTACGTTTCCGCATACAAGGACTTACTTTAAATACATCTAAGAATTAAGAAGTTAAAATATACACTACTATAAAAACAAGAAACTAAGAACATACAATACAATACGATCTGGTCTCCTATACTAAATACACTAGATCAACTAAATAAACGGAAACTATACTGAAACTATACTGTACTCACGAGATCAACTATACTATACTATATACACTAGAACAATTATAAGAACTGAAAAACTAAGAACATACAATACACAATATGCTATGGTCTCCATAGGAACACAGCAGATTGATTGCACTGGGATATTGGTGCTGCAGTCATCAGTTAGGTGGGATCTGGGTGGGGCTGGGGGCCTGAAGACTTCCTATGGGGTCCAGGGACCATCAGGGGTTCTTGAGGATGCTCCATGGGGCCTCCCAAGGATTATTTATTTCAACATTATTCACTAGACGTGAGCACTCAGAGAGTGTGTGTATGATAAGTACTATTCAGGTCAGAGGCTTCACTCATCTACTGTACTGACAAACAACAAAAATCGTCCCAGATGGGGGTCCCTGCAACAAAAGGACTAAATCTTTTATCAAATGGCTGTCTGTGGTCTGAAGCGTCTGTACTTGGGCGTCCTTGACAAGAAAAAGTCTATTAGCTACTGTCATTTCCAGCTTCTAATGAACCAACTTGACTATGTCAGTTGGAGTACTCTGGTCCTATTAGCGATACACCTACAGGGTTTTCCCTGCAAAGCTTTCATAGAGGTTTTGATACTGCGGCTGTCAGTGAGATAAAGCCTGATCCACTGATATTATCACCTATATGCACTGTGCTCTACAATCTGCTTTAAGTCTGTGAGCTATTATGACCATACAATTTATGTTTGTCAACGAAGGACGAGTAAATGGGTGCACTTTACTCCAAAGGACAACTACAGTTGATCCCATTTGACAGAAGAGCACCAATAATGTATTACGTAGTGTGTGGGTGTGAGAGAGAGACAGAAAGAAAGAGACAGAGTTAATGAGAGAGAGAGAGAAAGAAAGAAAGAGAGTGAAAGATCGAGTCAGAAAGAGAGAGAGAGAGTGAGAGAGACTTGTGATAGGGACAGGGACAGGTGTTTTCTTTCTACATTTGATGGATAGATCATACTGGGCTATATTTGTATGATCAATTTGCATCATGACTGTTTTGCCAGTAGAAAGACAAGAAGGAAACAGGAACACCTAATAACTTCAGCAGAGTAGATAGATATTTTATCTAACACGTTGACTGTCTTGTACAAAGGACATGTAAATGTGATACAAAACTCTGTACTCTGACTATAGGCGATATGACAACAGAGAAGAACAATGTTGAGTCACCAATCAGCAATATTATTTCATTCAGGGGCGATGTGAGGGAGGAAGAAGGGAGATGGCCTCCCTCTTGTGAAAGCATTGCAACACTGTCCATGCCCACTGCTTCTATCTGTGGAAGAGTTGAGAAACTGATAAAAATTCATAATCCTACAAACAGACACAGAGGGGAAGGACACAACTGGAAAGACTGGAAAGACAGACACCATGTAAGGAAACTCCCCAATCATGGCAAAGTTAAAATGCACGTTTTCGGTTTCTTCCTGCTGAAGCTGTCGTAACTTTTCTCATTCTGACAATAAATCTCTGTCTTGGACTCTGTCACATATGTTACTGTTGTTTTAGAGAAACAAATAAAATCCCTGCGTCTTAAACCACTAAAATGCTAGCTGGCTACCTACAAAGAAAGTTGGCCACAATTTATGACGTAAGCATTCATTTTCCCAGGCTGTTTTTGGAGACTTTTGTTCACAAAATAAAAATAAAATACAAAAAATGCATGTATTTGTAGTGCAGAAAGGTGCACAGCGACTGTTGAGCATTTTCAAAGTTGGATGCACAAAGGACACAAAGCTTCAGTGTTACCAGGTCGTATCATTAGCTTTTTTTTTATTGCCAAGAACAAACAATAGGTACAGATATGACATAGTCATGAACAATAAAGAAAGATAAAAAGAAAGATACTTAAAAAAAAACAAAATCATTAATGACATTACCTGTCTTCAGTGCTTTTTTGTTTATTGACAATTATATAAGGTTTACATTGCTTGAATTCATTTAAAAAGTGCTATATTAGGTAAGTATGAAACTTCCCTGATATAAGAAATAATTGTACAAAGTATAATTTTTTTAAATCTCCAAATCATATCTAAAATAAAAGATCACATCAAATATACTAATCACCAAAATACTTCCCATTTTTCCCCAATAAAGTTTTGCATATCTATCCAAAACAGTCGTGTGTAAATAGTATATAATATCTAGATTGAGTCTTTCCAAATCATAAATTCTATGTAGTATTTTGTATGATACTTTGACGTTGTTATGAATACAATATTTGTTTTGGAGTTTCTATGCCTTTTCCCATCAGATATTAAATAAAGATGCCCATGTTTCCATCTGAGGTTTAACAGGCCTGGGTGTCACACAGTTTCCAGGAGGCCTCAGTGTCTTGGTAGAGCCTGACTACAGCATGTAACACTTAATGTCCAAGGCATATGGCTGAGTTAACCGTAGTTTGTCAAGACTGTTCATGGTGGTGGTGGTGGGTCTTGTTTCAGAATAAACAGCACACTTCTAGCAAGGTCAAAGGGTCTGAGTCTGACACTGCCTTCAATAATTACGATGGAAGAGCACATGATGGATCCAACAAAGTGACAAATACAACTGGGAAAGTCATGATTTTCTAAGAGTTGCCCAAATGTGACGTTTACGGGACGAAGAGTGTGTAAGCCATGTCATAACTCATGGTAACAATGATGTCATTTAACACTATATGTAATTATTTGCCATCCTATGTGAATAACTAGTATTGTTGTATGTTTGTATCTTTGTTTTACTTTTAGTTGTCGTACATTTTTGTTTTTAATAAAGTAATTAAGACATCAATTACATGCCTGAAATGATTTTTCTCTTCATTCTGCCACCAAAGTAGCACTGTGCGGCATGTCGAAAAAACAACACAAAAACCCTACTTTTGTTATGTGGTGAATTTTGTTATTATTTCCGGCCAAAAGCGCTTGAAGGCGTGACAGGTCGTAGGGTTAGGAATTTAGGAGGAGCACGTGAAGGCAGCATGAGGTCACCTCACGGTGTCACCCACGGTCCACTGGGTCAAAACAACCCTTGGGCATTAAAAAAAAAACCTTGGGTATTTAATCGGCGCATCATTTTGCAAAGTAGCACGACACCGAAAAAAGGTTTTCTTGAATTAAAATGAGACGTTTTTCTATACTGTAGACCGTCAAAGAAAGGTGTAAAACGCAGTTGAAAGAAAGATTGTCGATCAAAGTTGACCCCTCTGAAAGAAACGGTTATTAACGTTAATCCTTGATGAAAGTAAGGTAAGGCTAGCTCAGCTGTTATTTTTTAGCACAGTTATCAAAACTGGACAACGAGCGGACATTTTATTATTGACAATTAATTCAGTCTTTAACTCATTTGGTTAACTTATTTATTAACGCTTGGTCAAGGTGCCAAAAGATAAATAAAATGCTAGCTTAACTTGGATGTCTTGTTAGCATCCGGGAGGTTGGCCGGCAGTAAGGTCATCCCAGCTACAGGTGAGGGATTTTCAAAATAACCAGGTGATGTAACGTTGTGTTTTCAGCAGATTTTTCCATGCTGTACCTTCTTCAGAAAACATGACAGACATTGCAGTTCAGGCTGAGGCCCAGCTGGCCCCAGACTCAGCACCACAACAAGTCCAGGCTTCAGTGGAGCTTCAACTCCAAGAGGACGTGGCTGGCGAGGAGGCCGCCACAGAAACCTTGTGTAACAGCGGACAAGGTGAAATAATCCTCTAATGTATGATGTACCCTGATATAGACTTTTACATGTGCGTCAAGTAAAAAGATAATTTTCCCTAAAACAAAAAAAAAGTACCCAATTTCCATCACCTTTCAGAGCTGGAGGGGCTTCTGGAGCAGTTGGCTGGCGTTGCCGCGGCGCCATCGTGTGGTGACGTGGAGGCCTGGGACAGCCAGGAGGTGGACGAGAGCCTCCGGTCCATCCAGATGCAGCTTCGGTTCCTGTTGGTCAAAGCCGATGACTTGCACAGCCGCCTTGTTCACGGGTAGGCGTTTAGCTAGTTTAGCTGATGTCACTTGGGAGTTAAAAAAAAAACCCAACTCCCAGCAGAATTATACTTCCCTCTGTGACTATTATAGTGATAAAATAGAGATGAAATATACCACAAACCACCACAGTCACAATATCAGTTCCAATAGGATTACAATAGAGATACACTAATGATCATTGATACCTGTAGGCCTAGTTCCTCTACTTATTATTAGTTCCTCTAGGCTTATTATTAGTACTTTTTTGACACTTTTTTTTATTCACGTGAGACAAAAGGTGTGCATTGTACACTATTTTCTGTGTGTGTGTTTTGGTAGGTGGAACCGTCGAGAGAATGAGGGCTTTACTGCTATGGTGCGAACGTTTCTGTACACGTGTCAGCCTTACTTTACCTACCTGGAATCTACTGCTCGGAGCACCGTGCCCCAGCACCCCCCTCTGCCCTCCTACATCCGCTCAAGAGTAAATGTTTTCGGCCATTTGATCTACTGCACCTCCACTACAAAAACCTCTAAAACTGATTTTGCTGCCAGCTATTGGGTAGACAAATCAGGTAAAAATTAGCCGGTATTTTAAAGAAAAATCCACCTCAAAACACTGTTGATGAGTTTGATAGGAGAACATTTTTCAGATGTCTAAAACTTCATCAGTAAACACCAGGTTTTGGTGTCAGCCCTTCAGAATCAAAGAGCAAGGGCTTCTTTCTAGACCAACGTTCAGCAATCACACAGGGAGAAATCCACCATAGAAGAGGAAGTATGCTCAATAGACCAGAATGCAATGCAGCCACAAGATGCAGCTGCTATCATAGACATGCCCCAATGCTCATAGACTAGTTGACTAGCTAGCTATATTTACATGTCCATACACCCACCTTTGATTGACAGCAACAAGTTCATGCCCCTTCTCTTGGGGGTTGCCAAAAGGCATTCTGGGAAACGTAGGAAATCACTCAACTGAAGTAGACGAGGCAGGTTGAGGGAAAGTGGGTACACCATAAAAGTAAATTACAACACTTTCATCACAAAATAACTCCTGGAATGTGTTTGGCATCACAGATTGATGATATCTAACACAGTGTAAGGGTGGAATTTCCTTTCAGCTACTGACCTTATATTGCAGCATAGTCACTTGCTTCAGACAACATTCTAAGGTCTGTGGCTGAATGAGACTAACGTGTGTGTGTGTGTGTGTGTGTGTGTGTGTGTGTGTGCAGCTGCTAGACTTCTCACAACAGCTATGTGACAGGTTAGAGCAGCTGGTTCTGACCTATGCCAACTACAACTTCCTCTGTCTGGACGAGACTGAGCCTGACAGGTACACACACACACACACACACACAGCAACAGCAGCACTACTGTCTCACTATGTGTTTTTGTACTTTAGTTCCTTCTACTTTTTAACCTTTAGTATTTTCCAGGGAAGGGTTGCTGAACGCAGCTGATGTTTTTCAGCCCTACTCCACCATCAGCTGTCCACAGAGGGTGTGAAAACACTCTTGAGAGTGCTTTCAAATAATTTACTACTTGAGGAGGTCTTGATTTCAAATCGTATGCTAGATTACATAAATCAAGCACCCCTCATGTTTCCCCAAATATTCAGAATATCCTCTTTTGCTATTTTTCCCAGACATTGTCTATTGCCCCTTCTCTCATTTCTGTGTGTTATACTTCTACACTGGCCAGTGTCAGCTCTATGCTATTTGTCTATAGTCCATATGTAACTATGCTAACTCTTCTCATGTAATTTGCTCGACCGGTAGATTGTAAAAATAATTGACGAAGGTATGCGGATGTCTTGCGTGTCTATAACCTCCTGCCCTTTCTGTGTGGCAGAATCTATATTACTATGTTATATTTCTATATACAAGCGGGGCCCACTAGAGAAGAACTCTTTTGTTTCATCATTTAATAAAAACTAATAAAAACAAATTGTTAAATTATATTTTTTCAAACAAAATGACATCATTAAACAAATATTTAATTAATAATTTAAACAAAATTTCAACAGAAAAGTGTCAAAGTTAAAGCTCTAGCAGTAGCGACCATATTAATTTAGCATTAGTTGTTAAAAGACCAAAACAATTCAGTGTATTAGCAGCATACACGTGTTAATCTTCTGACTGAAATATGTGGCGTGACAACATTTTGAGAAAACCTTGCCACATGGTGTGACCAAGATGACCAAGATACAAGCATTTCTCAAAGATCTAACACTTTTGATTTGTATCCGTTCTAACTAATGATCAATAATAATCAACTGATTTTTGATAAATGGTGAAAACAAACAGTTCTTGGTAGTTAGTAACATCTGGACGTGACAACTGTAAGTAAATCCATACATATGGCAATAAGTAACCTAGACTCTTTCCCATTATTATTACTACTATTTTGATTATTTTCTATTCTATCCGTGTGCTTGTATTCATCTTATATCCCCTGTCTCTGCATTGCCAGCGTGTCTCACTTCTACATTGGCCAGTGTCAGCTAGGCAGAGTGAGGCTGACCACGTTCCGCTACTGTAAGCCGATACCGTACGCGGCCCGGGCCGACACCGGCCTGTACAAGCGCATGCGCTGGAACGTGCAGAAGCCTCGAGACGACCGGCAGCAGCAGGCAGAGGAAGAGCAGCACGGAGGGACAGAAACAGTCATCGTCGACACAGAGTAGTGAGTGAGGCGGGACAGATAAACGAGAAAAGGAAGCGGAGCCAAGAGGAATCAACCGGAGAGACTCCTAGCCCCCATTTCACCAACAGTCATTTATACCACTAGGAAGCTACTATAATAACACACAAGCATACTGGCACGTTGACGCCCGTTTCCAGCATAACAACATCACTGTCATAGATAGTCCTGTAGAGCTCAAAATCGCTGCCCTCTTCTGTCTGGTCTCATTGCATTGTGTGTGTGTGTTCCTCTCAGCTATTTCCTATGTTACGAGGAGGTTCCCAAGGTACAGACGGAGCCTGGTGGAGAAGAGCAGGGTGTTGCTAGTGGCAACACAGTGAGGATGTGGTACATCAGCCAGTGGATCCAGGTGAACCCCGATCCCGACACAGAAGATATCTACGACTGGTACGCCATGTTTCATCTCTCATCTCTCCATATGACACTCTCAAATGTACGGGGGGGGGGCATTTGTTACTTGTTTCCTCATCCAAATTGTTATCAGTAACATTATAAAAAGGTATTACATAAACTCAAATAAAAAAACTTAAACATATAAACTACAAAGACGTAGAACACCTGTCACTATGTAAATGGCTTAATTTCTCAAAAACAGTAAAATATGTGACGGGGGGACCAGACAAAGATGGTGCATTTATGGGAAAATATTGAAAGTATTTCGTTACCACCAAACCCTGCATACCAGATGTTGAAAAATAAACTTTCTTTGACCACGTTTCAGCCCCTCTGTGACCTTCATGAGGGCGTATCCACTTATCCGCTCTGTTGCTACATGGTATATAGCTGTCTATTTAAGTGATACAAATGCTTGCAGGCGTGTTTTCCCCTGATTGTGTGGCTCTGTATGTGTGTGTGTGTGTGTACTTGCTTCAGGATCTTGTGTGAGGTTCCCCAGGCCAAGTATCTCAAGCTCTCGTGTCTGGGCAGCGAGGAGCCGTCAATCTGCAGTGCTACTGATCACCTACTGGGGCTGCTGTTGTCCCAGCAGACACCAGAGTGACTGCAGCACCGGTCTGGACTCCACCTAAACTTATTTTACACTGTAGGAGTACATAGGGAGGAGGAGTCAGTCATTTCCAAGGACGTTACCATTCCAGATCACACAGAACGGAGCTGATAAATCCTTTATCTGAAGTTGTGTCCAGTTGTAGGTGACGTCTACCAATTCCCCAGATCAGACAGCATGTCCAGTTAGGGGATACAGCAGTCTGAAAGGCCGGTTCCTAAGCATCAGGCACGCCAGAGGCAACGCCGGGTTGAAATCACAGCTCATCTGACCGTTAAGTGACTTTATGCATACAGGCTTTGTTCTTAACGGTTTCCACGTTCTCCATCTTCTTGAAGTTTAAGAGGATCATGTTTTAATATTATTCTGTGCCAGTGTTCATTGTTGTCAACTACAGAAAGTTTTGTCTCTGCCAGGTTAGGCAGTTAGTTTTATACCGTTTATTGTATCTGATGTTGATTGATGTTTTCTGCACACTTTTTTTGTTGCTTTATTTTGTTGAGTGTTGCAGTTTTGTTTTTTTTAAACAGCATTTTACCTGACTCATACTTGACATGGTTGATAAAGAAACCAAAGGGTTATTAAAAAAAAAAAATCATTTTATTCACATGAAACAATGCATTGAAATAATTACACACAATCACAGATTTTTGTCCTTCACAAAGTTAAAGAACATCAGGGAAGTATTACATTTTCAAAACGAGCTGCCATGATTCGAGTCCCACAAGTGAGGATGCCCAACTTACAGTATTTCATGACTTCCAGTCATTTAAATTAGTGAACACTTGTTTAACTTTATTTTCAATAAATTACAAAAATATACAAAACAGGCTTTTTTTTCATAATTTTCAGCACTATAATGTACAAGTGAATGGTCCACCTAGGCAAGTACCAAATAATATTTGTTCAATCAGGGTTGAGTTGTTGTTGGAGTTTAACCTTGTAACTGTTCAACTCATTTTATCAGTGATTTTATTGGACATGAAGGGCAGTAAAAAGCATTTAAATAACAAACGATATCTCTACCATTTACAACCAATATTCTTCATTCTCTATTTCAATAAAAATCTATAAATGACTCTTAAAAAGGGCTACCATACTTCTAAATCTCTACAGTACAAAATGAAATTCCAGTGGAGCTTCCCTTCATTACAGTGAGCAGGCTTTCAGCAGTCCTTTTTTAGCTTTGACAATGCACACATACAGGTTTACAAAAACACTACAGACATGTTTTAAAAAAAAAAAAAAAAAGTCCAGCTTTGTCAAAAATCCATTGTGCATTATGTGCCCTGCTTTGGGATGTGGGAATGCAAACAGCAGACCCTGACAACTGGAATGTACCAAATTACATTGGTATAAACATCTGCTTCCTGTCAGCCACTGTCAGACAAGACACTGGACAGACCAGCAGGCGTTTCTATTCAATTTGCTGAATCCAAACAGCTGAAAAGGGCAACAATTTGTATTGAGAGTCAACAAAGTTGTACTGCTGCCTGGTGGTGGATGCCGGATCCTCCGCAGTTTAACACTTGGCCTTTCAATTGAGCTCTTATGATATTTACACGCTGGAGGTCAAGAGCAGTCAGCCAAGAAATGACTAACACACAGAAACGTCTGATTCAAATGGACACGAGCATAACTAAATGCCATTTCACATGTCTTGTAACAGTACGTCTTGTCGTCCCGTTTCTGTGCCCTGCCATCAGACATGACTGGGGCTTACGAACTGGATCGATTGACTTCACGTGAAGCCAAATTGGGCCTAAAAAATTCCAAGTGACATACAGAGAACCACATCAAAATGACTAAAACACCACTGAATGACAAACAATATACAGACAAGACACACAACCAAAGACAAAAGGACACTTCTGTACTGTCGTTCATCACAGTTTTAACAATATACAGTAACCAGCCCTCCCCCTTTAATACCCCTCCCTTCTTAGTTTCCTCCTCTTCCCTCCTCCCTATATCCACCCACGACCCTCACAGCAGTATCGGTCAAACCCAGAGTTACTCATAATCTTCTCAAGTAAAAGTCTTCATCCTGGACACTGTCGCTCTACAGTCATTTAGTGTCTTTTTCCATGGACTCAAATCTCTGTTCTGTCTGCAGTCTCTGCCTACGGTGATATCTAAAATCTGAGACAAGACCCAAATAAGCACCACACTGAAGGAAAAGTGAATTTGGGGTCAAGGCCAGGTAAAAAGCTGCAGCGATATTGACCATTAAAGTGTATAAGCATCCTTCTGGCAAGCTTCTATCCTTCAGTAGTATTCAATATCTTCATTCAGTGACTAAAATAACTTTCATTTGATCAGCAGGCCTAGCAGGAACGGATTGCCTAGACCCCGTTTTTAAGACATAAAGCCATCAGTGTCTGACAACAGTATTTACAAGGGAAAGCCCTACATATTATATTGACCTTTGTTAAAGAATCACAATCCAAACAGTTCAGAGCATCTGGTGATGCATGAGGCTGTGCTCTTACTGCAAGTTTCTTTGACCTCAGTTGAAATGTCTGAATAAAATAACAAGGGAAGTTAAAAGGAAGGGGGCAAACAGCATTTTCTAATCAGCCAAACTCTTTAACCTCTAAATGTAATCACCCGACTACAGCATAGATCAGCTGCTGGATGACGCTTTTAGAGTGAATAGCCTTTAGGATATTGGACAAAGTGCAATTTGATCACGGTCTGGCAAGCAGGATTTAGAGGACAGGCTAAATGAGCTTCAGTTGACTTGTATCAGGACACCTCCAGTGTAATATTAAACTTGTTTGGAAATAGTGATGAGGACATGCACAATGTAGTTGGGCGTTTTGGCTTCAGTTAAAAGGGGCTATAGATAGTGAACACAAAGTAAAAGGAACCATGCCCATCAGTCAAGTGACGTTAGCTTGATAGCGGCCATTTGGCACAGTTGGTGTGTTTGTGTGTGCATGTGGCTATCCATGACACAGAGATTTGGCATGAAAGAAAGACAGGTGTTCAGTTCCACCCCGTTAGTCAGTAGTAGTGATGAATCATGGGATTCTGCCCGGCATGAAAAAGTATAATTTGGTGCGCGTGTTACGAGGACTGAATCAGGGCTGTGTATAGTCCACCAGACAGTGTAATGTTTGCAGCGGTGTAGGATAGCAAGTATGAGGTAAGACAGGTGCAGAGTTACAGTGTGGGGATCAATGCGGTGTCGTTTGTCTCACACACACACACACATAGAGAGAGAGAGACCCTCTCTGGCACCATGGAACAGCTTGGAAAGAGTCAATATTAACTTACTAACTTCAGCACCACCAAGCAACAGTGTTTGTTTATACAGTACATTGTGGAAATCTTTGACTCTGGAGTGTCAACACAAGTTTCTGCATTTGCCCGTCTCCAGTTCATACACAGTGAATGTCCTGCAAAAGTAAATATTCAGGAGCTGAAGGGTGCAGGTGTCAACAGTACCGTAGATGCATGCACCTGTGAAGACATGTCAACACGTGTACACAACCCTGCATGTGCACTTTCCAGTCGTGAATCCACATGCATGTGTGAGTATAGTGCGTATTTGTGTTATCGTTCCAATACTGACTCTGCAGTGCAGTACAGAGACAGACAGAGAGAGAGAGAGAGAGAGAGACTCATCAGTGATGAGTCTCCAGCTCCACCACAGTCCACTCTCCCTGCGGGGAGCTCCCGGGGGCCTCCGGGGAGAAACTACTAACGGAGGTGACTGTGGCGGAGGGAGGGGTGAGCGGGGGCAGCAGGCTGGGCCAGAGGCTGGTCTCCAGGGGACTCAGCGTGCCTCCTCCACCCCCCGGCAGGAGCAGCAGGGAGGAACAACCATCCCCAGTCAGCAGGAGGGTCTGGTTGATCAGCTGCTGGACTATGTCGACTTTTTTGCCCCAGTCCAAGTCCAGAGGAGGAGGTCGCTCTGGAGACTCTGTAGGGGGAGTGGAGTCGTCGTCACCATTCCGGGGTGGATTGTCGACGTCGGAGGGTTTCTGGGGGGAGTCTGGGAGAGGGGGAGGGCTCTGCGTTGAAGAGGAAGAGTCTCCATCTTTGTCATTATCAGTCGTCACCCCTTCATCGTGATCATCTATCACCTCACTCACTTCTTCTCTGGGCTCTTCCTGCTCTGGAACGCTGTTCATCTCCTTCATCCTCTCTTCATCCTCTTCGTCACTGTTCTCCAGGGCTTCATAGATGGTGCAGAGGCCGGAGGAGGGAGACAACAACACTGTCGACTGGCCTTTATGAGACTGCTGCTGTTGTTGCTGCTGCTGTTCCAGCTCCTGCTGCCACTGCATGATCTGCTGCCTCTGCTTCAGCTCCTGTTGCTCTCTCCTCTGCTTCTCCTGATGTTTCAGCTCCTCTTTCCTCCTGTTCTCTTCTTCCTCCCTCTTCTTCTTCATCTCCTCTGCATGCTCTCTCATCTTCCGCTCCTCCTCCTCTTTATTCTTCTTTATCTCCTCCTCAGCCTCTTCTCTCTTCTTCCTCTGCTCCTCTTCCTCCCTACTCTTCCTCTCCTGCTCCACCTCCTCCATGGGTCTGCTCTGTTGCTCCCTGCGTTGCTGCAGCTCCAGCAGTTGTCTCTGGTGTTGCTCTAGCCTGCGGAGCTGGGGGCTGAGCGCCTGCTGCCC
>OOFE01012209.1:73284-84330 GCA_900323365.1 Monocentris japonica | reverse complement strand
TTTAGTCCACGCAGGCGCATGGACTTGCACACACACACACACACACACACACACACACACACACACACACACACACACACACACACACACACGCACAGTTCAGTAGGGTGCCTCTGGCAACACTGTATACATGAGACCTTATACATGAGACCAGTTGTCACATAGGGATGGCATCTGAACCAAAGTGCACAGGATGGAATGACATATGAATGCCACAGAGAGAGATATTGGACGGTATGAGACTGTCAGCAACTCTGGCGTGCCGTCTTGGGAAATAAAAAATAATGAAATAAAACAGCAGAGCCCTTGTATTCAGGGGGTTATTGTCAAGCCCTATTTGATGAAGTCAGATAGCTGACTCACACTGCCTGTCTTGAGAGGCTGCGGCCTCCCTCTTCCCTGCTTGTGGCCCTGGGTATCACTCAGACCCACTCGCAGAGAAACAGTCCACTGAAGCACAAATACTGACCCAGCAGGAGCAGGCTGACAATAAATCCCAGTCTAGTCAAAGCTTTCCACTGGTTTCTTTGTAGAGCTTGGGTTCGTTCCTCATATTCATACCCGGAGACTACCATAGTCTTAGTGCTAATGTGTATTTTTTTGTATATTCTTGTCATTTGATTGTCAAATTTGAGATATTGTGCATGGAGATTCCTGTGCTCTAAGGAAAAGTCCTGTGATATAGGCATGTGATATTGTCTCAGGCGTGTGGGTTAAAACATCGTAGACAAAAAGAATCCAATAAGAACTGGCACACAAGAGAGGCCCGTGGATTAATTTATAAAAGTTACAAAAGTGACCAAAACAAAACAACAGAAAACATTTCAGGTATGGACCATTTTTCTTTTTTCCTTTTCATGGTGTGAGTCATTGTGAGATACTGTGCAGTGGAATATATTTACGTAATCTCCATGCATAGACTGACGACGTGGAGATTAACGTTTGTGGATGTGCAAAACAATTGCATTATTTATGTGAAAATGAGCCATAAATTTTAAGACACACAGTTCCTTTCTTTCATATACTGTAAAAACAGTGTTTGCATTATCAATTCTCAAAATTAAAACAATTGATTGTCATGAAAATAGATTTAGGGACAGCTTGACTAGCACCATTGCATATGGGACTAATTAGTGATTTTTCTTTTCAATTTATTTATAGGAATAGACAAAAATAGGAATTAAATCTAATGTAACGATGCCTCTGCTGCCAAAAATAATTATCTTCAAACAAAATAAATGCGGTGAATTTATTTTTGCTTATTTGGAATGCAATGTTGGTCTCATAGCCAGGAGGTCCAAGTCATCCACATCTTCCACAAGTCAAAACTCTGGTCTGCGCTCTGGCTCCTGCTGAGCTAAAACCAGCAGAAATTTTCCATATGTGGGGCAACCCACTGCAACCCACTTCCTTTGACATGCTTTATGATGACAGTGTACGGAAAAATAGTATTTTCTACTGTACAGCCTCCATCGGTAAAAAATTGAAGAGCCGCCAATATTTGTTTCTATAATTACCCAGGCTGACTAATTTAAGTCTGGGGGAAAAAATCACATTAGCACTTGTGTGGAAAACTGTGTTCACTTTTAAACATCCTAAATTGATGTGGTCCTGAAGTGTGGAGAATTGGATTGAGGCTTCACTGAGTTTGATAGATCCAGTTGGCACTCCAAGTTGTTTTTATATCTGGCTGGCATATTATATTCATGAGCACAATGATTTTATGAAAATAGCCTTAGGACTGTTGTGGCTCAATTAGAACATTCAGCTGCAAGCAATTAGTCGACTCAAGTGGGTGATAATCTGTACTGGAATTTTTCACGCGGACACCTCCCTAGCAGATGTGAAACTGCATGGCACTACGGTTTGAAATAATTAATTCATTGATACTAATATTTGGGGACGGGATTTTTCTTTTTTTTTTTTTTTTTTTTCAGGATTTTAGTCTTTTAACAGTTGCACTACTGCAGTGATGACGGCTGCAATTTACACTAGCCTTACTGATAATTTCACTCCATGCATGCAAGGTTAAAATTGTAATATAAATATACTCAAATACTATTCTGTGCTAAATGTAGCTGTACATAAGCTCACCATCTGGCGCTTAACTATTATTGATTATAATCTGACCACCAGTACTTATCGCAGTACCTTGAGGACTCGTAAAGAAGACAATGGCACATCTTGCTTAATCATTCTCACAAAAAAGAACATATTAAGATATAAGATATGAATAAGTGGCTTACATCTATTGATTTCTTTTTTGACTAATGAGCTTCAGTGTAAGTATTCGATAACAAGGCCATTGATTGCTGTAACATAACATGGCTGGGTTCTGCCGTGCCTGTGGATCATGGCTTTGCCAAAGAGCATATCATTGACGAGAATGATCGATGGAGCTCTCCAATAAGGGAAGTGAAATTCATCAGTGGGATTTCAGGAAAACTCTTATTTAGCGAGTTCTGAGTAGCTGAGTTGATAGAATTTCCAAATAATTAGGATTAATTATTGGAAATAATAAATTTGCGTATTTGAAAAGTTTCCTTCCGAAATGAGACATCAACCACTTGAAACATGTGACACCTCTGCTCACCAAATATTAAGGAGAGTGTAATCAGGTGTATTTTCAAAGTGGAAACTAGAAAACATTTTATTTATATGGATCGTGGCTTACAAGTTAAAATGTCTATCAGGTTTTGGGCACTGAATGATGCTCGGCGCTTACACTATTTATATCAGTGACAGGAATGCTTGCAAGGCTCTCAGAGGAGCTCCATCGTTGCCGCCTGACAGCACACTGCCTTGTACTTCCTCTCCGTACATACGGAGGTAGTGTTTATTTAAAGCACAGCAGATTAACATTTCATGAAGGGCCAGATTCAACTTGGGGTGGACACAAGTTCACAAGGCATGAAACTACTCTAATAGGAGGTTTTTACTCAGGACGATATCAATGATGAAGTGGTAAATAAAAAAAAAGTGGCTTTGAAAACCAGTCAGTGCAACCTTTAATACAAACTATAAACAATATAATTATGATTATGATAGATAATTAGGGGAGTAAATGTGTCTATACGGTGTATATATTTCTCAAATTAAAGGATGGGGACGCTGAGTTTTAGTTTACCCCAAACATCATCTCTGGAGCACATCCAAGATCATTTGTGTGAGGTGCAGTTTTGTGCCCTGATATTAATAACTTATTTTCCTGGTAATTACTCACAGGTTTCTAAATTCATTCATCTGTTATGGTACATACAATATCAGAATTTTCAAACACTTAAATCAGTAGAAAGTGCTGTCAAGGCAGTAACCAGCATTTCTAAAAAGCTCAGATTTAGACTTACAGCATGTCACAGTAGTGTTTCTGTTGACTGGAGTATGACAATATAGTGTCACTGGTTTAAAAATCAATCGGCGAGATGGAGAGATGTGAGTCAGGCAGTATTTCCTCCTGACTTGGTGAGTGGCTGGAACCCCCCTATTGAGTAGCATTGGCAGTTCAGTAAATATAGCATAAACACAAGCATATGACAGTAATTACAAGTTTCTGGGATGCCTCGGCCGGATATTGGGTCAGACCTCAAGCTGAAAGCTGGATGCTAACAGTTAATTTCTAATGACCTATTTCCTGAAACATTATTAGACCACCCCCTTGGAAAATGGTCTAAATACATATACTGATATTGCGGGTGATTACATGTCGTGTGTGTGTGTGTGTTCCTTATGCAGCACGCACTGTTTCTTTTGCTGCAATTCTGTGGCCCTGGAAATGATTTAATTTTCCAATGGCCTGTCTGCTATCAACAGGCTGGCCTCTTGAGAGAGATGTCTGCCTTGATAATTGTGCCATGAACCTCATCAGCATTTCAGATGAAATGGAGCTAGACGGGTCACTTTGAGTTTAACAGACGCTAATTTGATTGAAATTCAAACTGGGAGCACCGGGAAGTAAATTCTCCCCCTTTCTGTAATGTGCTCCCCTCACTCATGTCGTCTTTCTCCTCCAGTTACACAGAGATTGTTTTCTCTGCTGCTGCCGTTTCTTATATTGTAAATTCCAAATGGCTGCTTGTGAAATCTGGGAAGGGTGGAAAACTGAGCAGCAGTAGCACAACAATCTAGGATTCAACAATTTAAGAGTGTCCTAGATGTAAGTATGCCTCTATGATCCCATGTCTGCAGAAATATGTAGCATTTTTCTCACTTGAGGCAATTTATTATTCAATTAGCTCCTTATCTTGCCGTCCAATTATTCCTTTGACATGCTTTATGATGGCAGTGGGAAAGGTTAAATTGCATGTGGGTACATGGTATCAGGAGTGCTATCAGTTACACCTTGTTGGCATCTTATCACACCCCTTCCTGCTGTCAGCAGAGTGCTCATTTTTAACGGAGATTTGCATCAAATCCGAGCAGCGTTTTCTATGGCACTCTAATTGTGCTGATGTCTGGCTCTCCCAAAAGGTCAGGGATGTGATGGGATTAGATTTGGAATACCTTGTTGTGATTAACAGGCCAGCAGGGAAAATGGAGGCAGTGAAGGTGGAAGCTAGCTGCCACCTTCCATTATTTTGGTTTTACTTCCATGCAAAGGAACAAAGTAACAAGTTAAGTTAATATCCTTGTCACTGTGCTTGAGAGGACGCTTATTTTTGTTTATTTTCAAATATTGAAATACTAGATAGATAGATAGATAGATAACTTCCATTAACCTTTCATGGTGTCCACAATTTATTTGTTTTGTTTTTACAATTTTTAACACTTTTTAGTGAGCTGCTGTTACATACATACATACATACTATATCAGTAATGAAAATGTAATATACCACTCTGGAGAAAAGCTTCCTTTGACTTAATAGTCATTGTCAATGTGCACACTTAATTACTATATCGCCTCAGACTATCAAAAGTTAGTTGGAGGCATCATATTTTACATGTATTTAATTAGTCTGCATTTTGAGACCTATGCCCTGGCAGGCCCAAATGGTGAACTTTTTATGGGAGAAATTTCAATTACATGCTCTCTTCCAAAACGAGGGCGAGGACTATGCATAGAATAGTCATTAGGGCTTTCTCAATTGGTCTCAGGAGATACTCATGGTTTCACAGATGAGACAGAATCAGAGCCACACAATCCCATGGATCAGGGCCCCCTGCTCCCTAGCTATAAAATTAGAGCAATGCATCAGAAAGAGCTATCGACACTTAGGCCAACATTGATTCAAAGGAAATATGAGAGAATATTTTCTTTGTCCAATGATTCCCTCCGGTTGTTTAAATAAATTTGCCTGAGAAACACTGACAGCTCCACGTCTTATTAGTGTCATGGATTTTATTTGTGACATCATTCTGTTTCATAGGCCTCTGTTTCATTTCCCATTCTCTTTGCAATCTGTTAGGTAAAGCACTGTAATTTATATTGCTCTTGCATGATATTTTCATGCATGAGCAAAAGGGATGGAATCATCACAGTGACCGCATAATATATGGAAAGTGTTGCAGAATCATGAAATATTACCTGCAAAAAAATGCTGCATTATGGACGCAGCATGAGGTGCATGTTTTAATTCCACAGCAGTAAATCATTTCCATAAAAACAAATGCAGTTTGCTGATATTCTCATCTGTTATCACACATGAAGGTCATTAATAAAGTGGAATGCCTCTTGAGACCCACCCAAAATGAGACCCACACGCACACACGCATGCATGCACACACGCACACACACTCACACACACACTCAGACTCAAATGTGTAGCAATACCACCTTGTGACTTCAGAATATATAGTTGCTAAGCCGATTTTGCGACACTTCGACACAGCTTTAACTAATGCTAAAAGCAAAACAAATCAAGTTTTTTCTTCCTTATAAAAAATAAAAAATCACTTCCTATCACATATATATTTTAAGTGACATAGATAGTGATTCACAGAAGTAGAAGAGGAGGAGGAGAAGGAGGAAGAAAAAGAAGAGGTGTGGGAAACGGAAATGGACTTGTAAGATGAATTGCTTTCAGGCCTGGTTTAGAAAAAATAGAAAAAATGTCATGGCTAATTCTGATCCCGGCTGTTATCGTGATTTAGCGCTGTTTGTTCAAGTCACTGGATGGATTTTTGTGCTGCATACGGCGGAAAGCCTCTGTACACAGCATGCGCTCATGGTATGAGGCAAAGATGTGGTTGTTTTCAATCTGAAAACAAAACAGCACTGATTTCCAGCCCCATGTGTGTTCCCATGCTCTACACCTCAACGGTAACCAACTCTCCTCTGTTCCACTGCGCTATCTAATATTATATTAATAACAGAAGGACGCAGAGCAGTGATTACCTCAGCAGTCCAAAACAAAAGCAAAACCCAAAGCACAATACAATGCAACCAGTAATACATTTTCCAATGATCTGCTGTAAATGGGCGCACTGGTCTGTGATGAGAAGAAACAAATGTTGTCTCTGGTCCTTGCCAAATCAGCAGAACAGAGTTATTGATCTCACTCCTCACACTGCTGATAGAATTCTAAGTCCCCTTGGTAGCGAAGATGGCTTGCTCAGGGTATTGATGTCATTATCATGATTTCAATGTAGCAAAAGGGTGGTCACCTGCAATTCCCTGAGCCTCTGAGCATACCGCTGCTTCAATTACAATGTCTGCACTGCATATGTTAAAGGCAGTGTAAAATAATTCATACACATTTTTCAAAGCTATTTCATAGAATCAGGTATTGCATGTTAAATCTCCCCTCCCCCCACAAGACAACCGAAAACAGACAAAGACCAAATATTGTGTATAATTGAGGCATTCAGATGCTATCGTCTCAAAAACCCCTTTTTACACCATGCACTGAAGACACAATGGCCAAACCCTGAATGAAAACCGATGAATTTGACCTTGAAATAATATTGCTAACAGACTAAATGGTATTGCTCGCACAAATCACCTTTCTTCTTGCAGAGTATGATTCTATTAACTTTGTTGCTGAGGAATTTGAGTATTTCCCAGCTGTGACGTGAAGAATGAAGATCTGTTATTGTGTTTTTGAAGAGCTGACGCTCCACTTTATTGCATTTAATTAATTTCATTTAATTAATGGAATGGATTTCTACGACTGGTATAAAGAATTCTGTTGTTTTTCACACAGGTGCAACAACCGGACCCAGTGCATTGTAATCACGGGTTCAGATGTCTTCCCCGACCCCTGCCCAGGGACCTACAAGTACCTGGAGGTCCAGTATGAGTGTGTGCCCTACAGTAAGTATGAACCTCCTGTCATGAATTGAAAACTTAACGTCCTCCTTATCACTCACCCTCTCAATCTCAGTCTATCTTTCTCTCTCCTACCCTGCCCTGCCCTCTCTCTCTCTCACTCTCTCTTTCTCACTTTCTCTTTTTCTGTCTGCATCTCTTGCCCCATCCCCTCCTCTGCCCTTTTCCATACTTTCTTCTGTCTTAGTCTCCAACACTTTCCAGCAACTTCCTCCTCTGTCTCTCCTTCCATCTGTGTCATTACATGAACTTTTCATGAAATATGAAGTGTAAAAGCCTTAGGTCGTCTTTTGTACTGCTTTTATTATTGATGTGCTCACCATGTGTCCAGCAGACTTTGACGAGCCAGGTTATGAGGTAGCAGCAGAGAGGGAAGGTAGCAGAAGTCACGCTGACTCTTGATGAGGGCAAACAAGTGCTTCATTACTCAAGTCTTGTAAGGAAGAAGTCTATCAGGCGGAAACACAGCTCATCTTAATGGCTCAATATACATTCGGTGCAACAGGTGTTGAAACATGTTAACAGATGTTCCATTATGTAACAGAACAGAATGGCTCCACTCATAAGTCAACAAGGTAATATTTCATAGAAAGAGATAGTGTTAACATTTTGTCTGCTCCTTGGATGCTAAAATATTCATTCCCATTCAGCTCCCAAACAATCTTTAGATTGCCCTTTGCATTAAAATCCCCCTTTGTCCTTTAAACTCCCGTGTTCATTTGCAATTTGTGGTGCAAATACCCCCATCTAACCTTTATAAACTGATTAATGACCAAGAAGTAGATGAATTGCCAGAATCACTAATCGGGTGGAACTGAAATGATTAGACTGGGAGTGATGAGAAGATAGTTTGCATCTCTAGCAGATGTAGATCTAATCTGTGTACCAAATTTGATGCACAGATTCCTTTCCATTCATTTTAGTGTTAAATTGGCAGGAAACTCAACGTAACAACGTAATGATGTGATATAAATCCTGCACGTTGAACCTATAGTACGTTTTGTATTTAAAACATCACCAGCATACCTGTCCATGCTGTTCCCCTTAGTGTTGAATCAGAATATATGAGTGAACATCATTAGGTGGTGAACCTCATTACAACTTAAAGGTTAACCCCTCTGAGGCTTTGAGGACCTGTAATTAATAATGGAATCAGGGATAATGAGTATTCAAGTCAGCCTCACTGCGCGTAGCCAAATCCACTCACTTTTACTTTCAGTGCCCCACTGGTATTGTTTTTCTGAACTTGCCACATAGTTAAGTGAACTATCGATCCCATATCTTGTGGTCTTGTCTCAAACGTTAATGGTAGGATTAGCCTCAAGGTGCATTCATGTCCACCTGCTGTTGTGTTTGGCTTTTGCCTCCTCCTCGCACCAAGGAAACAGTCAAGACTGCCTGAATGTGGTCAAAAATAAACTGTGGCCCAAGGACTCTGACTTCTGGCAAAGTTATTTAATATAACATTCCAAGCAGATCCTCACTTCACTCTAAGCAGTTTGAAACATGCATGTCTGTAGCCACATCTTCTTGCTTCTTAAGGTCCATGCCCACCCAGAATAGGACCAAGAACACAGAATGTATCCTATCGCAACTGCCCTGGTAAGTGCTTAGTGTTCCCCAGTATGATCAAGTCCATTCCGATCCAGTCCAGTCCAGTCTGATCCAGTCCAACCTTCCCTACTCAAGTCTGTTGTAGATTGTGGTTTCTGGGCAAGTGCCGTGTTTTGTTTCTTTCCCCTTATCAATCCTTTGTCTCCTCTCCTAAATGGCATCCATATACCCCCAGTGACAAAGCTCACGTTTTTGAAGATATCAAATATGAGCCGTCTTTCTAAGTCGCATGTTTTGGTAGAGCCAGACTATTGCAGGGAGTTGCCATCACAAGGCAAGATTTACAGAGCTTTTGCACCAGAGTAGAGATCTTACTCCAGTTTTCAGATGGGGTGGATCATATGCTGAATATCAAGATTTGGTGATTAAAAACATTGCAGCAGTTCAAAAGCTTAGGATCTCCTGGATTTGCTGGGATACAAGCCTCGGGAAGTTGTTTTGCAAGACAACGTATTAAATCCCCATTAAGCTCAGAACAGCGACAGAAAATGTCCTCATTTTCAACTAAAGTAACAGTTGCCCCTCAGAGTTTCTCTGTCCTGTAAAATAAAACCGACAGTTCAATAACAGAATGAAACAGACAATTGTTTTTACCACTGGTGGTACCATATGGTGTGTAATTAATTCAACGTATTTGTCTAAGCCTTCAAATCAGACAAGTTATCTTGGATCTGTTAATTCTGTCCAAGAAGCTTCTGCAACAAGCTGCCTTCATTTCAACCATTTTCATCCTTTTGGCTTCATAATTTGGTTCATGTCAAGAACTGCTCTCATTAGCAACATTATCTCCATGTTCCAGCCAGGGATGTAAATTTTGCCTTCACCAGTCACCCACTGAATCAACTGTAGTAATTGCTTGAAACAGGTGACATTAAAGCCAAGACATTTCTTTATTAAGACTGCTCTTTGCAAGCTATAATGAAATGGTGAAAAAAGAAAAATGGTGCTGTTGCTATGCCACTTCGTAAAAATATAGAGGCATGCCAGTAGGCAGCAACAGTCCTCCAAAGCTGTCAGTGCTAATTTTGCTTCATCATCTGCAATCGCTGCTATACCCTCGGCTCCATAGGACATGAAAGAGATTTGTTGTTCATTTAGCTTATGATCCTCTGCCCTTCACAAAAAATAATCACTTATAAAATGAGCATATATCAGTTAAGGTTTTACAGTATGGGTTTTTATTGTCCAATTTGGTTTATGTTGTATAAATAAAGCTGGAGCCACTAATTGAGTCTGGAGTAGACAGACGTCTTAGCCAAGGGGATCCAGCCAGTTTGCCAGTCTAGTCTCTCCCAAAGTACACTACATGGCCAAAAGTATGGAGACACCTCTTCTAATTAGTGGATTCAGCTATTTCAGCCAACCCATTGCTGACAGGTGTATAAAATCAAGCACACAGCTATGCAATCTCTATAGGCCAACATTGGCCTTATGAAGATCTCAGTAACTTTCAACGTGGCACCGTCATAGGATGCCATCTTTCCCACAAGGCAAGTCAAATTTCTGCCCTGCCAGAGCTGCCCCCGTCAACTGGAAGTGGAAGTGGAAACACCTAGAAGCAACAACAGCTCAACCGCGAAGATGATTATGTGCTTCCAGCTTTGTGGCAACAGTTTGGGGAAGGCCCTTTCCTGTTTCAGCATGACAATGCCCCCGTGCACAAGGCCAGGTCCATACAGAAATGGTTTGTCAGGATCAGTGTGGAAGAACTTGACTGGCCTGCACAGAGCCCTGACCTCAACCCCATCCAACACCTTTGGGATGAATTGGGACGCCGACTGCAAGCCAGGCCTGATCGCCCAACATCAGTGCCCGACCTCACCAATGCTCTTGTGGCTGAATGGAAGCAAATCCCAAGAGGAATATTCCAACATCTAGTGGAAAGCCTTCCCAGAAGAGTGGAGGCTGTTTTAGCAGCAAAGGGGGGACCAACTCCATATTAATGCCCATGATTTTGGAATGAGATGGTCAACGAGCGGGTATCCACATACTTTTGGCCATGTACTGTACATTACATGCAATTCAAAGGAACCTTAGACTTTGAGAGGTAAAGGCTTTGCTGTTTATTAAACTGGAGGTACAGGACAGAGTGGTTTAACATGGAACATATGATTATTAATAGCTCATAGCTCAGAGCAAAACAGGAAGTCATCCACCACTAAATCCTT
>OOFE01012209.1:58835-73153 GCA_900323365.1 Monocentris japonica | reverse complement strand
TTCAAAAGTGACTGACTCTCTTCCCTTCCCCTGTGCAATCTGCAGGAAACCTCCTCGGCTCTCTGACTCTTTCTCTTCATCCACTGACCGGTTTCTGATCACACTGATTGCTCTTTTTTTTTCTTTTTACATTTCTACTAACCTTGTCAGGCCTTCCCGTTATGGGTTCTCTTTTTCTTTCCAGATTTCCCTCTCTTCATCAAGCGCTCTCCCTCTCTCGTTTTCTCTTTCATCTGTCTGGGGCAGCTTCTTAGAACTCAAATGTTGTTAATTTGTTTACTTCTTCTCAGTGTTTGATCTCTTAGGTAGCTACAACACAATCTCTTCTACAGAATGGCGTGCATTCATACACAGATCTTTCTCACTCTCTGGTTTCCTCTTCTCTTATTCTCTTTTAGATTGACCTTAGGGGCATGCCTTCTATTGAGAATGATTTGTTTAAAAGCTTTGATCTTTGGGTTGTATTTGTTAAATGTTTGCCTTAGAAAAGTTCTTTCTTACTGTTAAATTAGATAATGCTAAATGGTAATTGTCTTTGTATTGTGGTTAAAATAAGCAGCAGGCAAATTCATTACATGCAAAGGAAACAAGTATAGACGGTGACTTTTTCAGTCTCAGTGAAATGTTCTTTTAAATCACTCATTAAGATACTTTACACACATTGATGGACCAGACAATATTTCTTAGCAGAAAGGCCTGTGGGCCTTGTTTTAATATGCCCACATAGGCTAAGAAAAAAAGACAGTATTTATAGAGGACTATCATTGGAACCACAAAATTCCACAACAAATCAAGCGCAGTGTTTACCCTGGAACTGAATACATGTTTCAACAGTGAGTGCACATAAGCCACTTGATTTTATTTTGCTACTGTGCTTCCTTGATGAGCAGAGAGAAAATACACAACCCAAAGTAAGAGTTTTTTTCCTGTGCACACATGGTGGGAAGTTTGTGAATTAGACGTAGAGTGTAAAACAGTCAAACGTGTAGGTGTTAGTCAGGTGTTATATTGATCATTAACTTAAGAGTAATATTTGATAGCCCAATTGGGTTTGTGCTATGCATTGTGTAATCAACTGATTTTGTCACTGTCTCTTTAAATGGTTTATCTTATTTACCAGTCAACCTCTTAGCTATCAAGCAATATTACATTGATCATTAATCCAAGGGTTACATTTAATGAATTGTTTTATTAATTATCAGTGTTACTCAAAGCAGGTTTGGTGTATTTCTATTGTATACCCTAGTGACCACGGGGGTAGTTTCCCTTGAGTCTCTTGGAGCTAAGAAGAGCTTTGTTCCAATATCCAAATACTTTTAGGAAACCATGCCCAGAATGGAAAAAATGGCTTCTTTATTGGATTAAGATTGCTTTTGAAGATACAGCAAAGGAGTATCTACAGATACATTTAACTATCATCCAAAGTGAGCATGGAACCTGCCTTTGCCCTGGAGTTAGGCTTGGTTTATGGGGGTGGGCGGATAAGCAGAGATCACAACTTTAAAGTAATATGTTTCTGCTTTCTCCATGTGACGAGAAATCATAATCAATATACATCAATGAAATGAAGCAATAAAATGGTATTATACTACAGTAGTAACTATGGGGCCACAATGGCTTAGAGTCTCAGGAAATGTATTCATAAAGTATGAATCATTTTTCCAAGATTTTAGTAAAACAGTAGTAGTAGTAGTTCAGCTAATATTGGATTCCAAACTCCTGACCCCTCTGTCATACTCAATCTGTCAATCCCAGTATTGCTTGTCTATGTGACAAACTAAAATCAAAGATTTTTTACCTGTGAATGTCAGAAGCTAAAACTGATTGATGTTTTGTCATCAGTGATATCATATGTTCACAGAGAGTTGGCAGTCTGTCAAGTGGTGCTAAAAATTGACCACCCTGCTATAAACCAAGCATGACAATTGGTCATGATCCCATGATCAATCAGACTATTCTTGATGTTCTAACCTAGCTCCTTTTTCTAAGACAGGTTCTTGATGGGTGTGTGTCATCTTTCTCTCAACGCTACTGTTTTTTCTGAATAGGTCTACCCGTCTTTGTCCATGTCTCATATGTTTCTGCATATGTAAACGTAGCGATGACAGCTAATTCATATTAATCTCTTTTTTCCCCTTGCACCCCTTTCATTCTCTCTTCCAACGCTTAAAATAGAAGTGGAGCAAAAAGGTAAATAACAGACACGATCCAAACCCTAGCTCCTTGTTTTGTGGCATCTGGTTGTAAACTTTACCTATCTTCCTATGGTGGCCCCTACAAACCCATAGCAGGCATTATATTCAGAATCCCCCAACTGTAATGTTAACGGCCAGTATAGTGCAACAAGGGGAGTGAGACTGATCATAAAAAAAAAATGATAGCACACAAGCAGCCAAAAGATGTAAATGGGGGTGTATTGGCTGCAGTCCATAGGGGCTTTCTCTCCTCATACTCCCTGGGTGCTTTTGCTACTCAGCAGAATATCATATTGCCTGGCTTCCACCCCCTTCTCCATAGCATGCCATGGTAACAGTGTCTCTGGGCCGTTTTTTCAAGCTATTGCTTTTTACTGTCCCTTTTCTCTTTGAGCCCCCTTTTTTGTCCCTCTTCTCCTCCCCATTATTATCACCTGACCACTTGCTGCTCTTTTCTCTGTTGATTCTTATGGCTCCTACGCCACAGAGCAACAACCAAAACACCTCAAGAGACCCTTACTGAAAGTTGTTTAAATTTTAACGGTCGTGACATTTGCACCCCTTCGTAATGACAAGCCTCTCAGGTACATACTGTAGAAAAAGGTGGTGTAACCGAGACACATCTAAGTACACACAAACATTTTGCAGACTCTGCTGACTCCTGCTCTCTCATAATCTCTCCCGTCTGTTGCCAAGTGACTTTAGTTGGCTGCTTTTTTTGTTTACAGGACAATTGTTTCCTTTAAGTTTTGTTTCTGTTCTATTTCCCCCTCATTTGTGTTCTATTCCCAACAGTAAATGTCTATGAGGCAAAGCTTCTTTTTGTTTCAGACTACCTTATATATTTAAACATTATGCTTAACAACTTTCCTATCCCTTTTTTTCTTTCTATGCACAAAACCAAACTCCCTATACTGCTTTGTGAACATTGGCTATAGCTGTTAGTCGTCTTTTGGCCACTCTGTAATGTGTGTCTGTCCCCACTCTTCCTGGACAAAAAGAAACAAAATGAAGACACTAGAGATTATATTGAAATTATTATTTTTTTTTGTATTGTTTTGTTTTTAACATGTTAACCTGTGTCTGTTTCTTATTCTACTCTTCCCCCACCACTAGTCTTTGTTTGTCCTGGGACTCTGAAAGCTGTCGGAGATCCTTCCTTTCTCTTTGAAGCGGAGCAACAAGCTGGTGCCTGGTGCAAAGACCCGCTGCAAGCCGGTGACAAAATCTACTTCATGCCCTGGACTCCTTATAGGACAGATACTCTCATTGAGTATTCCTCCCTGGATGACTTCCAAAATGCCCGGCAAACCATCACCTACAAGCTGCCCCACCGGGTGGACGGGACCGGATTTGTGGTCTACGACGGGGCCGTGTTTTTCAACAAGGAGCGTACCCGCAACATTGTAAAGTTTGACCTGCGGACTCGAATCAAAAGTGGCGAGGCCATCATAAATAATGCCAACTACCATGACACGTCGCCGTACAAGTGGGGCGGCAAAACGGACATTGACCTTGGGGTGGACGAAAACGGGCTGTGGGTGATCTACGCCACAGAGCAGAACAACGGCATGATAGTCATCAGCCAGTTGAACCCTTACACACTGCGCTTTGAGGCTACCTGGGAGACGGCCTACGACAAACGCTCAGCCTCCAATGCCTTCATGGTCTGTGGAGTACTCTACGTCGTCCGCTCCACCTACGAAGATAATGAGAGCGAGGTCAGCAAGAGCCTGATCGATTACATTTACAATACCAAACAGAACCGTGGGGAATACGTGGATATCCACTTTCCCAACCAGTACCAGTACATTGCAGCTGTGGATTACAATCCGCGAGATAACCAGCTCTATGTGTGGAATAATTTTTACATCCTGAGATACAATCTGGAGTTTGGGCCACCTGATCCAGCTCATGGTAAGAAACCAACCCCGAATCAGTTTTTCTGACCACAATAAGGTCAAATTGCATTTTTGAAATCGTGATCTTAGTTGCTGCTAAGTACACTTTGCTATTCCTTTGGTATTCCCCCAACTGTGTGTCACAGTGTCACAGCTGACTGATTTTTAATTTAGAATATAATATGTGCTAGATATGTTACGGAAGCTTTGGAGTGCAGGAAAGCATCTCAGGAGGTGAAGTGATTGGAGCTCGGTGGTAAACAACACCTCGAAGCCAGTTACCATATCTTAAGGGATCAGTATCTGGGGGATTTGGGGAGGTTTACCATCCGGGCATCCCTTGAGTCCCAAGTGCTAAGGCCCAAGGGAGCCCTGCTAGCATATCCTTTTTCAGATAGAGCAAGAGAGGGAGAGGGGAGAGAGACAGATACGCAGACTCACCTCTGGAACTATGCGTGCCCGGACAGGTACAAAGTCTGGCCTGGGGCAAGGATAGATCATCCCCCCAGTGAACCTCCAAATCTCCATCGGCTGTTAAAGAAATACTTTGCACTCTGTAAGCGAAGTGTAAAGAGTCAAGACCCTGAAGAGTGGGTAGACACAAAGGAGAAGGATCAATCATCCAGGTCACGTCAGCTGAGCGTGTTTTTAATTTAGCTGTCAAGAGACGAGACATAGCTAGCCTAGGCCTGCAAGAGTCTTTACGTTGAGAATATAATAACTGTAATAATACTAATCCCATCCTCACCCGGAGTCCTAAATCCACGTAATGCCCGACGCAGTCTGTGATGAGCTAAGGAGGTCAAGCAACTTTTCCACAGATTATCCAAGAGCTCAATATTTATTAATGTATTTGCTCATCCACTTTTGTATTGATAGGACTTGTGGGGGCTAAATTGGGTTCAGCCAGTGGAACAGCGTCACCGTAGCCAGACCAAGGCAAGCTTTACAGTAACAAAGGAACTTGTTACAGTAAAGATTGAGTCTGAATTTGCAAGCAGGCCTCTTTTGGAATTAATATTCAGAGGGTGTACTGAGTAGAATTAAAGCAATGGAGGGGTCCTGACCATGAGCTACATGTTGGACGTTTCTCTACTGCCAGTAAAAAAAGCTGTTAAGGGCATTTCTTTTATTAAATATTTGCATATTAGTAGTAGTAAATGGTAGTTGTGGGATTTGCTGCAGCAAAAATGGGTTTCCTTATTTTCCTCATTTCCAAATAATAACGTCATTATCACACACTCAGACACAAAGAGTTCATAATTAGCTGAATTTGAGGAGTTGTGTTTTACATTTACATTGCTACAGACAGCTGCCGGAAGAGTGGTCACCTTTCTCGTCATGTAATCCAAGCAGTATGAAAACATGTTACACATGGTTATGTTTTTACAAAACATAACTCATAAAGCAGTCAAACTGCATGCCTCAACATTGATTCCCAACACCTGTTTTCAGCCTAGCGGTTATGGATTCTTGGAATATGTTGTGCACAGGCAGGCTGCACGCTCAATCGATTTATCGGTTGTTGAATGGACACCGATTACCAATAGAGAAATCAGAGGCTCCCTGAAATAAGACTACATTCCAGGTGGTTGAGTATGTTGACTTGCTAAATGTCTCCTCACTGGAGACATAGTACAATATCACAAACATGTAAAAGAAGTGGGTTCCAGTTAGGAATTTGTCTAATCATACTCTACATGACACATATTTGTGACTCAGGGCTGCCACATTCAGGGATCTTTATACAGAGAGGATGCAGGTCTCTCTGCTTGACAAATGAGACATGGGCTTGGCCCTGTTACTGACTAATGTGTGTTGAGTTGCAGTCGATGAGTGCAAGGGAGAATGGTCCAGGATGATCATCAAGATGTCAATAAACTTGTCCTCCCACATGGCTGATGTTGACACATAAATGATGTCAGTTTTTTCTGGCTGCCACTGGACGCCCTCCTAAAGATATCTTGATGCTCGTTTCACAATAGCTGGTGCTTGCTTCACTAGGCACTGAAATAAGCTATCAGAATGTCTTTGTAGAGTTGAAGTTTAAGGTATAATATTTGTTTTGTACCCCATCTGTCTAAAAAATAAAATTCAACTACGCTCAATCACTCACAAGCACATAAGCTTAGCCTACATCATCACACAAATATGTGCACATGCTCTTTTATTTATTTATATATGATTCAAACAGGATTCACCATTGTTAAAGGACTTTTAATCATGTAGAAAGCCTTCTATGACAGACCATGGCTAATTTCTACTGGATAGACTTCTGTTAGGCTACTTGTTTTGCAATTGTTTTTTTCAAAATGCCTGTAATCTTTAGGCCTGTAACAGCAGTGTCAGTGTTGTAAATTTATACTTTGCATTTTAGTCATTTTGCTGATGCTCTTATCCAGAGTGACCTATAATGATTCCAACAATAGAATAAGCTTGAATTTCTACATCACTAACATTACAAGCAACCAATGGTAAGAATGTCAAGGGCAGAGCCACCGTGTCCTGATAGTAGATGTAACAAAATATTCCTGTGACCCTAACGGTCATGTTTGAAGTACTAGGTAAGGAAATACGTGTTGAGCAGAGAAGGTAGAAAGGTTTTTTTTTTTAAGAAAATAGCAAAGCATATAAAGGTAGACGATATGGGAGATGAGGAAGTAATTCAGTGGGGAGAGGGCGATGTACTTCTGGAAAAGTTGTGTTTTCAGATTTACAAAGGAACATATGGAGTGACTCTGTGTTCCTGACTGGAGTGGGAACCTGTTTCCATCCAACCAGGAGGAAGAAAAGTTTAAGGAGAATAGATGACCTGCAGGAAAGAAATAGCTTAGCAGCCAGTAGTAGCAAAGCACAGAACATAGGCTGATTTTTAGGGCTGTACATTGTAACCAAGCGCATACAGTACGTACAGGAAGTGTTCAAAACATAGTTAAAGTGCTACTGCATTAACAATGGCAGTGAAAATGCACGAGTTAGTTACACCACACAGCACTGCTTCCTTCACTGGTGCTTTTCATATCTCTTAAGCACTCAAACAACTCTGTCACATGATTTGCTCCGTCATGGAACGCAATCATATCAAAGTGATGTTGGAATCCGGTGCGACAGACAGTTGGGTTCTTGTCAAGTCCAATAACATTGCTCATGTTGAGGCAAGATCAGCTTCTGTAGGATTACGAGGAAGTGGATGGGGTCACATCCAACAAGCTGCTCCAGTGGAAGTGGACGTTAAATGGGTCAGTAAGTCCCTCTCTTGGCTTTGGCCAATAAGACCATCTTTCTCTCAAAAAAAAAGCCATAATCCACTCATCTACCCATGGCTCCATGCCTGTTTTCCTTCTTGCCTATAGGAGCTCATAAAAAGACATATTCCTCTGTTGCATCTTGTAAGTGGGATGATTAAATTGATTTAAATGAGATATTCCCCCTGAAAACTCATTATGTTCCCATTTCTATGGGCCGTTTATTCATGCCAAGCTCTGATATGTGGCCTCAAACCACTGAGTAAGCATATAAAAAGCAATTTTTTTTACAGAAAGATGCACAAACAGACCCCATCCACCAGCTCAATGGGACACAGGTGAGCTTGGGAAACCTTTTATGCATCCCGTGTCGCAAAATTAAATTCTGAATCACTTCTGTGTAAAAGCCCCCGGCGCTGCAGTTAACGCCCACACAAATCAAGACCACCTCTTTAATTGTTCAAATGTCAAAACATTTGCATACAGTTTCAGTCTTTGCTGCACTCTCAAATTATACGATTGCAAGTGGGGCTCATAAGGAGGAGAATGACCCAATTTGTTTGAAATTATAAGGTACGCCACACTGACGCGACTTGCCAATTAGCATCCACGTCTCTGCATGTGGTCAATGCAATGCCCTGTAGTTTCTGTATCATCAAAGTGCTTCACAATACAAAAATGCTCAGCTGTTAATAGATGCTTCTGAGTTATACGCATTAGCGGTCACCCCAGAGAGCTCACCTCAAATAGGCAGATGAATTTACAGCTCTCTGGTAAGCAACGCTATGATTCATTCCTTTCGTCTGCAGCGTTCGCGTAGAGATCTGCCTGTGCATGGCAACAATTAGAGAGAAAGCAAGAAAAACACAGAGAGAGAGACAGATGAAGAGAAAGAGGATGATTCTATCTCCTGCATGCTCACCAGTGGTACAGGAGCAGAGATCAGGATGTGTTACAAACGGCATATTTGCTAGCCTTGACAACATCAACCCCCCACCCCCCGCCGGCCGCCCAAGTGGACACAGTGGTGTGAAAGGAGAGGGTATTGATGTGGAAAATCATCCTTTTTGTTTTTGTTTGTCTGTCTTGTCATACTCTCTTTCTCTTTGTCTTTTTCTCTGTCTGGTTCCATCTTATTCTCTCTCTCCTCTCCGGGTTCCCATGTCCATAGGCTGTCTCCTATTGTTCTCCTTAGTCCTCAGCCTCCGTGTTTCTCCATGAGCTGTGCCATTCATCTGGCTGAGATACATATGTTTGTGTGTGTGCACACGCACGTGTATGTGTGTATATGTGTTTGTCAGTTTCTGTATTTTGTCTGGATTCCCTCTTGAAGTCAAGCTAAAGCCGAGGACTGACTACCAGACTGTTTATGTCTTGTCTGACGAGGCCGTTCAGACCACAGGACTGGTTTTAAAAAAGTCCGTGCCTCCAGGTGACAGGGAAAAGATGAGTCACACACATGAAGACGAGAGATGACACTCCCGATTTCATCATCAACAATTACTTTCCCAGTTCACTTTAAATACAATTATATTCTAGATGTAGAAAAGCTACAGTCGAGAGTTACATTGCAAATGTATTTTGAAGTGACATCACAAGAATAACAAGAACTTTGTATGAGACTAATTTCACTTAATATGTAATTACATATTAAGCACATTGGCACATTGGCATTTTTTAAGAGATTTATTCCTCCAAATGAAATTGTATAACAACTAATCAAGAGTGGAGCAAGCGGAGTTACTGAAACTATCTAATGGGACTGGAAGTTTTTGTTAAAAACCACTTCTATTCCAGTTCATTCTCATTTCTTCTCTCTTGAGCTACACTCCCATTGGCTGTTGCCAGGATCTCTGTCAGATTTCAGTCTTGGCGAGTCTTGGGCCGCTTCACACTGCACGAGCCTGGCCAGACTGGGCCAGACGAAATCAAACACATTGGAAAAATTCTTGTGGGGCTCCAACTAGTCTGGAACGCCTCCAGCCTTGAACACATTCACACTGCAGGATCATCTGCGCCGACTGTCAGGTTGGTCCATTCAGGCTCGGATTCAATGGAAAAATTGTCGAGTCCATCCCATGGGCATGAGGTTAGCACGATGCCCACCCCACCCCCCTCGCTTCAGACCACCGATCTCCACCATCACTGTCATTCCCCATGTCTCACAGGCTCATCTCTCCTGCATCGGCAATCAAGGAATTAATTACCTCGCCGATCTGTGCTGATGATAGGAGGGACGTGCTAATTCAATGACTGATTTTCTTCTCACTGCTGGGCTATCTCCCTGGTCTGGATTTCACTCTTTATTCCTCCCGAGTAGCTTTTTTTATCTCAGTTTTATGACACGCCGTTGTGTTATTCAGCCGACATCATAACCCACTGGTCTCATTCTTGGTTACGATATGGGGGTGAATTTAACTGGCGCGATAAAGGGTGGAAAATCCCAGGTTGGAGATTTACAGTCACGTCTGATATTACATTGTGGAGTAATACTTACCACCCAGTCCTCTTTCTGGCGGTAATAAAGGGTATTCAGCGCATGAGGTCAATGGTTCACCTGTTTCCTCTGAAACCTGATCACGTTCTGTGTAGCTCATCCAGAACTGTACATCATAGGACACGAGGGCCAATTATTGTGAGACATGGAAGACCATTTCACCCCTCATCCGAAATACATCTCAAGATGATCTTTTTTAACATTCCCAAGCTGCTAGTGACTACTTCTCTGTGAACGTCTTACAGTTGAAGTTTAACTACCAAACGCAGCGTGGCCAAGTGATCTCTGCTGACAGCATACAAGTATGTGGGCAATACCGAACTCGGGGTTATGTTTCAGAATGTCACAGAGAGTTGTTTTACATAAGAGAGAGGGGGGGGGTGTGATTATGGTTAGGCTGAGCCGTATAGCCGAGGGGATCCACAGTCTCTTGTTTGATTACAGTCTGACTGTGAAACAAGGCGTATTAAAAGAATTATTACTCAGACATCACAATGGTCCCCCAACAGTCCCTGACACACGCCTTTGAGGAGATTTATTTCACACAGGCCTGATTATTGTGTGTATGTGTGCCTCCATGTTTCTGTATTTGTGTGTATGCGTGTTTGAGTTTCTTGTCATGTGTGTCTTATTTATGTGTGTATGTGCACAGATGCTTGTTTGTGTGTGTGTTTTTCTGCGTTGAATCTGTGTGTGTATGTGTGTTTGTGTGTGTGTGTGTGTGTGTGATCCCCTCTGAAATAGACACCCACTTGTGTGCACGGCATCAAATATCGCTCTGCCCGGTGCACTTAGAGTCAATGCTTGAAATTTGAGGCACGTACAGTACAGAGAAAGCTGCCAGAAAAAAAAAGCAGGCTGTAGTCTGGCAGCTGCTATGTCTGTTCTCTATACTTTGGTGTCATTTTGTGTATGAGGGTGTGTATGAACGTGTGCATGCGTTTATACGTGTGTCTACGGTTGTGTGTGTGTGTGTGTGTGTGTGTGTATGTGTGTGTGTGCATGCACTCTCTGCCTGCCTGTGTCTGTGTGCATCAGTGCATATGTATTGTGAGAAAGAAAGCGAGAGAAGCATTGGAGACAGCACTAAATAACAAATAAGCCAGCTATTAGGTTTTGTTCCCTCAGACATGGACACATACTGTACACACACTCAGGACATGACTCATGGGAAATTAAATGAATTTTCACTCAGCTTTCTTCTTATTTACTGCTGATACACAAGCAATCATATTCTGCGCTCCATTCCGCAGCTACAAGCGCAGCGCAGAGTGAAAGACATGTAATCCAATTCCCCTTGTGTAATATTGATATTATTTGTAGATATCAAAATGTATGGCAGATATATTATAAATTGTCGGCCTGTTTCATACTCAAGCGCAGTTCCTTTCCCGTATCGATGTGGAAACGAAAGGCTGTAAAGGAGGCTGCAGAGGACAGTGTGAAGTACATGTTTGCAGAGAAGACGTTTTAGTGGCAGCGTTAGCAGAAGAAATAATTTACACACATTCCACATTTACTTTTTCACACCTCAACATCTTTTAAATTCAATTAAACTTACACTCTAAATTGAATGACTTTTAAAAGTAGATAGCGTTTTGCTTTATTTTCCCTCCACTTGCTTTACTTGGCCCCTTCACAAAGGCTGAGCTTGGCTCCTTTCTAATGGCAGAAACAGACTTTTAATTGTTTGAGGTTCCACTGACTTGTTAACTTTGCTATTGCTCTTCCATTAGGAGGTGATTACCACCTGGGAGCCCTATTTCACTACGTATAAAAGCCAGGTTTCTTTTACCTTAGCAGGAAGTAAGTCCCCTCCAGGATGTGAAGCAAGAGGTAAATCTCCTGAGCAGCTTCGCTTCACATCATGAGATTGTTCCATGACAGAGCAGGGGATACAGGAGGGGACGGGTGACATCAAACAACTCTTTTACCTTTTTTATGTGGCAAACTCTAACAAATGCATAATGCCTGTTCCCTTTTGCTCCCACTTTCTCCCTCCTTGCAAGATAAACAGCCCCTATAATGTGTATAAAACATTGCCCTGTTGAACAATCATGCGGCGCCTATTCAAAGTGCAGCCATTAAGCATAATTTAAAAGACACACACGCTGTCAGTTTTCATTTGTCGTCCCGGCATGACTATTGAAGTCTCATCTGGGCTACATGTGTGTGTGAGGGTGGGTGTTGTGTGTGTTCCCAAATGCTCACATGCTTACATTCAAGCATGCAAATCACTGACAACACTCGACACCCCCACCCACCCTCCTCCTCTTTTCCTCTCCCGGACTCCCGTCTCATTGTCTATCTTGAATCCCAGACCTATAACCCCAGTGGTAATAACGGAGATATATTTAAGTGGAAAAATGTGTGGGCGTCAAATCACACAAAGAGGGAATGAATAAGTCTGTCCAGACTATTGGCGGTACTTTGGAGGATATCTCTACTTGCACTCACACTCTATGACAGCTAATTGAAGGTTCCCCTTGGGCTGAGCGCTAGAGAGACATATTAATCAAGGATCCTGTCCTGGTTTCACTATATAGCCCGAAAGTAGGATTGGCTTCCCTTGTCGTAATCAAAAGAAAATTGCACAGGGAAGGTATTCAGCAGTATCAGGCAAATTCTAGCAGAATAGAGAGCAGACAGAAATATTCAATCCACATTCTGTATGGAAAAAGGTATGGAAAAGGCTGCTGCAGCACTACCAATAGATCAATAGCAATCCCCTACAGTGGCTACCTATAAACCTATCCACTTAGACATCTCTGCAGAGGAGAGCATCCGTTTCAATACCTGTGGGCTAATTCCTCCAGGCTTTCATTGGATTAAATTAAAGCAAGCTATGGCATGAAGGTAATGAGATTATTGTAGTGCTGGCAGGATTACGGACTGACATACGTACACATGAATGGCAATGGTCAGAGAGGCTGCATTGTTTATGTACGAATCTCTCCGGGAAGTATTTATGCACAGCCTACATTCATATTAGGGAAAGAGGATTAGTTTTTATCATAAACTCCCCAACAGGATTATTTTATCCCTTTTACTCATATCCCTTTTCACTGTATTGCTTTTAATGAGGGGCCCTTTAATGTACAGCTGTATTCTATGACAACAATATCGAGAACAATAATGTTGTATTATTACCACCATCAGCACAGCTTGGCTGTCCCCAGCAACACAGACACTACCTCAGCAAATGCAATGCCCCTCCCCCTTTCTCTAAAGCCATCCGGTTTGCAATGGGGAAAAATCGACCGGGATTCATCAAAACTAGATCCCTCTCTAATGGAAAGCTTGAGGAGAGGCAAAGTCAGTAGTCCTAGCCTAGTATTAGCCTGGTCTACCAATTACCCACACAGTCTTAACACTGATAGCCAGAACAGCGGGTAACAGTAGGAATGATTGGAACTTCAAACAGATGTAATTGTACATGTTATAACATAACTACAGCACAGAGCGCAGCATCTCAGCAAGCCATGACAAGCCGGCCTCTCGAGTGAGGGGTGTAGACATGATACAGTTGTTAGTGAACATGCTAAAGGAATGCGCTTGGATTGCCTCCTTGATTTACTGGCTGTGCTTGCGAGCCCCTTATCTTAAATCATGCTGTCCAACAGAAATTCTTTTTCATTTATTTCTGTCTGGATTCTAAACTCCCCACCCATGGAGACTGGGATTCATCATCATCATCTTTCATACTTTGGAAATGAGAAACCTATATTGGCCCCCGCAATTTCCTGGGAATTTGCTGGAAATTGTCCAAACACCCCCGACCCAGATGTAAAAAAATAAATGAAATGTAATAATAAATAATTTACACACTTATGTTGACGCACATTTATTTCCTTAAGACATGACTACATTAACCTTGTGTGGTTCTGCCATGTAAACATGTAAACCAACAATCTGCAGAGGGATTTTTTCTTTTTGGTGACTATAGCTTTCACCTCTTTTCAGATCAGCGGTCATGAGAAAACAAGGGTTATAACTATGAAAGGGTATTGGCGCAGAATAGAGACAGGCATTTCTCCCAGCCAGCTAAATGCAGGTGCTGAAAGGACACTAAGCACAGGTTGTCTCTGAACCACCGTGACAGGCATGGCTGTGCAGAGAGAATTTCCACGTGTTGAGTAAAAGGATACAGGTAGGAAAGGAGGAATGGGGAGGGGAGCCAAGGGAGGACGAGGCTGTGGTGAAGCCAACCAGCCAAATCTGCCTTCAGCTCAGTGTCAAAACAGCCAGTCAGCTGTGTACACTTTCATGTCACCTGTTTGTGTGTGTGTGTGTGTGTGTGTGTGTGTGTGTGTGTGTGTGTGTTTGTACCTCTACAGCCAAGACAGTCCCCACCAGGAGGGAGAACACAGAATCTCCCCTGGTCAATAGAGCCTAATTCGGCACAGGTAGCAGCCAGCCTCAAAGGCGATTTCCGTTCAGCTCGACTGTGCTGAGGCCTCACATCCACACCGCAGGGCCT
>OOFE01012209.1:42079-54126 GCA_900323365.1 Monocentris japonica | reverse complement strand
CCCAGCCGGCCCCGACATTGATTACCTGATTAGACACATTGATTTGATTATTTCCTGAGGAAATACCAGCGTCGTCTGGTTCCTGGACCCATTTTATCCACTGTCTATCCAGAGCTATTGAGATTTCCAAAATGTGTGGAGCTGGAAAAATGTCTGCATGCAGATATAGTTCAATAAGATCAGTTATGATAGGAATATATTTTGTTTTGTTTTCCTTAAATGTGTATAGAAACATTTTCTGGTCATTTTCTGGTCCTGTTAGAAGGGTGGCTCAGTGATTAGATTAGATATCCTGTTATCAGAAAGTCCTGATAGGTTCAATAAATACACCATGACCCCCCTGCTGAAGCGTCCTTGAGAAAGACACTGAATCTATACCAGCTCCAGTGATGCTGTTCTGCATCTGACCCTGTGCTTTGACCTCCCTGTGGAGGAAGGCAGGTGTAGTTCCCCTTTCAGGATCAATACAGTATTAAAAAGATATGAAGATATATATGTTGCTGGGTTTTTTTATTCAGTGGAAACCCAACATTGTCCTTGTTTGCCATTTATACAGTGAACAAGCACTATTTAGCTGGCAAATTTCTACTGATTTTCTCATCCCGTGGATCATCACAATGAGGCAACTCGTGGAGTTCAACATGTTTCCCTCTATTTAATTTTATTGTTTTCATGTCGCTGCTTCAGCTTGTAAACATCTTAAATTTTCCAGAATTACTCAGGTACTGTACCTCTTTTTTTTGACGGACACAGGCCATTGTGGACACAGTGGACAACCTTCTGCGGCCTGAAGCTTTGAAGTCCTGGCAAGACATGAACAGCACAGAGCAAACCCACGCAGCCACCATGTTACTGGATACCTTGGAGGAAGGGGCCTTTGTCCTCGCCGACAATCTCATGGAGCCTGCAATAGTCAAAGTTCCTGCAGACAATATAAGTAAGTAAAACAGATTTTGTGGTAAGCAAACAACAAGCGCGCCTTGTTGATGTGAGCTCAGTTAATTTGATTTTTTTCAATTCATTGAAAGAGTAACTCTATGATGGGAAAACAAGGCTGCCACATAAAAAAGGACTTTGTTTTCATAATATGCGTTTAAACCTCGGGGGAACAGGAAAATAAAGCATATTAGGTTTAACGAGTCGCTTACTGACAAAGTGATGAATATCAGACAATTAAATAGACTGGATTCTCTGATTGCGCACGCTTAGTTTATAAATGTCTGCGTCTGGACCTTGTAACTCTATACATTAATGTGAACATTAGCCTGCTGTGGAGTCTTATAAAAAGTGCAAACATTGTTTATCCACTGCCTCCTCCTCCTTTTCCCTTTTGCTTCAGCTCTTAGCTCATACAAGGGAGGGAAGGCAGTATTTTTTTTTTAATTTCTCTGCAGTATTTTGTTCAAAAATTCACATTTAAATCACTGCTGGGAGCATTGGCCTCTACAACACTTCAGTCAGTCTAGAGTTAGGAATGTAAGCCAGAAGACCTTGGCGTAAACATTTTCTATTATTTCCTTTTCATGCCTTTCTGTCTTGAGTCAAATATCTCTTTCTCTCTCTCTCATCTTTCCTCTTCCCTTCATCTCTCCTCTCTAACCATTCCTCTGTCTCCGTGTCCCCCCAGTCCTGGATGTGTATGTGCTCAGTACAGATGGCCAGGTCCAGGATTTCAAATTCCCACAAGCCAGCAAGGGTGGTATCTCGATCCAGCTGTCGGCAAATACTGTCAAGCTCAACAGTCGGAATGGTAAGCTCCCTTACACGCAACAAAATAAAGAAAGAAAGAAACACTTGCACGCCTTGACTCGTCACTCACAGAGCAAGTTTATTCCATGCGCTAGAGATTGTGAAAGTGCACAGAGAGTTGTGTTTGACTTTTGTTCTCATTTCTGTGTCTATGAAAAGGTGAAGAGACTGTCAAACTGGTCTGCCAATGCTGCCTGTCAAAACTGACAATGTGGCGTAATCGCTCTGTGGTACTGTTAGTTAGGGAGCACCACAAAGGAGTTGATCTCTAAAACCCCAAGCAGTATGATATTGGCAGAAAAATGACAGGCCCCACTTAAAAGTGTTCTCTCTCTCTCTCTCTCTCTATCTCTCTATCTGCCTCTCTTTCTCACACAGTTTCCTTGTTGAATCTCTTGTTCTGATATTTTTAGACCTATTTTTTTTATTTTTATACCACATTATTTTTTGTGCATGCATTGCTTGTCTGGTTGTTCTTGGAGGCTTGTTTTTCTCATCCTCTTATGTCTGTCTTCATCCCTCTCTCCTCAGGAGTTGCCAAGCTGGTTTTTGTGCTCTACAAAAATCTGGGCCAGTTTCTCAGTACGGAAAACGCCACCATCAAGATGGCCAATGAGGCCTACGGGCGTAATGTTTCAGTGGCCGTCAACTCTGACATCATCGCCGCCTCAATTAACAAAGAATCCAGCCGCGTGTTCATTAATGACCCGGTGGTTTTTACCCTCGAGCACATTGACGTGAGTCTCCCCGCTAAAATGCACGGAGAGGTCATATTAAAAAACACCAGGAGGGAACAGCCAAAGTAGACCGAGATCTGCAATTTGAATTGTAAATGCCTGGCTAGGTCAGTCGGCAGTTTATTTAAGTCATTGAACATCAAATTAAAGGAGTCTTTCGAACCTAAGTGAATTCTTAATGAAAACTAATTCTTTAATCAACATTGGGATATAAATGATACCCATTTTCTTTTATAGTGGGGAAAATTAACTCCTAGATTAGTTGTACAATCTAGGATGAAATTACTGAAGCACCAATTATCTTCCGTCTTTTAAAGTTGTCATGAGAGTTCCCAGAGGGCCATGCGTGACTCCATTCTTTATCAGAGAAATTGTGCAATTCCAAAGACATGTCGTCAAACAATTATGCTTCTCTGTTATTAAGGCCTCATATACCCAACCATGCCTCAGTTGATTTGGCAAGCACATGCCAAATGAGATACAACATATGAATTGCTTCACAAGAGCTGTGAAGTGAAAAATCCTCAACCATATCAGTGCGGGAAAATACTCTGTATGAGTAGGGGGTAAATGGCCTCTGTGTTCTACATGCACTTCAATTTCAGGCAGTCAATTATTTGGACACTTAACCATATCTCTTGTTATCTGCAGATGGAGCACTACTTCAACTCCAATTGCTCCTTCTGGAATTACTCTGAAAGGAGTATGATGGGCTACTGGTCCACCCAAGGCTGCAAGCTCCTGGACTCCAATAAAACACACACCACCTGCTCCTGTAGTCACCTCACCAACTTTGCCATCCTCATGGCACACCGGGAAATCTCAGTATGTAACTTCCATTGTTTTTCATATTCCCCTCTGATTTTTATTTTTACGCCTGTTTCCTCTTAACTTGAACTACCTTATTTAAGTCTTACTGTAGCTCACACTGTACAAGCAAACCCAAAAGATACTTGTTTCTAGCATAACAGGTTTAAAAGACCAGGTTGCAGCAACTATTGTTGCTGTGTGCATGGGACTACACAAGTCTAGCATGTCTGAAAAAGTCAGTAATTGTGTTAGTCGGGGTACAGTATGTGCAAAATGAATACCTTGCAGCACAGTACTGCTGTCTCCGTTAGCTGTTTAATTTTCCGAAGCCATCTGATCAACACATCACACACTCCCATTAAAACGTGTTTTATTATGTTTTAGCAATAATGATCATTTTTAAGATTTTTCCCCCTTAATCAGTTGTCCTTTATCATTGATCGTTCTTCAGGCTTCAGTGCTTCTGATTAGCTCACCAGTTATTTCCTGGTGTCTTCTGTGTAATAGAATGGCGGTGTTTCCAGCCGTGCTCACAGAGTTGAAATGTGGGAGCACTGGGACATCTTAATTTCTTTCTACTGACAAACAGACATTTTAATTTGGCCCATCTTTTATTTCTCCCCCGCTCAGGGTAAAGATGGAGTGCACGAGCTGCTTCTGACTGTCATCACTCGCGTGGGGATCGTGGTGTCCCTCGTCTGTCTCGCCATCAGCATCTTCACCTTCTGCTTCTTCCGGGGCCTGCAGAGTGATCGCAACACCATCCACAAGAACCTGTGCATCAATCTCTTCATTGCTGAGCTAATATTCCTAATTGGTATCGATATGACAGAACCCAGGGTAAGCTGAAACGATTGCACCCTATTGATTTGGTTTTGATTCATTTCCCTGTCTCATTTTATCTCCTTTTGCCCCCCAAAACAAAACAAAAGACCTTTCCAACATGAAATTGATGAGACTTTAAGCATTGTTTGTTTCTAACCTTCTCTGCTTGTCCCCGACATGACATGAGTGGGACAGCACCATTAATATAGATTACTAAGGGGCCGTGTCTCCCACTCGACAGGTCTTTTTTCCTGTTTTGTTTAAAGCCACAGTTGCCATGGCTCAGACAGAAACTCAGTAGTGCATCCACAGCCTTCCATTTCTTTATTACTCCTCCATATTCACTTCAGAGTTCAAGCACATTTTTGGTGAGAAATGGCTTTTGTGTAGCACAGAAATGTTTCTCTGCATAGAGCTGGGAATTAAGGCTTCAACTGTTGAGCAGTATGATTCAAGCTCATATGCTAAACAGTGCAGATGATTAAATCTACTGATTAACCTTGCAATGCAAATGCCATTAAAATTTTCATCAGTTTCACTGAGAGGAGTAAGACGTGCGGCAGCACTTCACCAAAAGAATGGTGAATGTATTTTCAGTGGTATTTCATTAGAGACTGGGGAGATGACATAAAAGTTCAGATAAAAAATGGCTATTCACTTACCTCTCATGTTTAGATCAGATTTGTACCAAAACTTTAGCTCAAAGTTTTTTTGAAACTATGATCATATTGTTTTCTATCAATTACTTTAATCAATCCAACAATTGCTCTGTCTCAGATTGGGTGCTCCATCATTGCGGGGATCCTACATTTCTTCTTCCTGGCCTCCTTCTCCTGGATGTGTCTTGAGGGAGTCCAGCTGTACCTCATGCTCGTGGAGGTCTTTGAGAGTGAATACTCACGGAAAAAGTACTATTACGTGTCCGGATACCTCCTCCCTGCCATTGTTGTCGGCGTCTCGGCAGCCATTGACTACAGGAGCTACGGGACCAAGAAAGCGTGAGTGGAGCCTTCTGGATAAATCCTTGGAAATGCAGAGCATAAGCCCTGGATGATGCACTGTGTGGGCTTACCTGCTGTGTTTGTATGTAGCAGCTTTTGAAAAGAAATCTACTCATTTCTGCCGGTGCCTTATGTGCATCCCTGGAGACAACACCAAAACATTTGAGCTCCTCTGCCTGAGATGGGCAGCTGTTCAATTTTTTATGTCATTTGAAAGTGGCTGACAGACTCAACACTGTGGTTTCAGGGGCCTGTGGCTACATTAATGCCTCTCTGCTCAAAGACCCTCCTGTGACCTCTTGTTTGTAAATGCTCTCTTAAAGAGCGCTGTGCAGGAAAAGCCTTTTTAAGTAGATTAATGGCCATATCTTAGCCAGACCCCGCTCACAAGCAAGGCTACTTGGGGTCTTCCCTTTGTTCTGTATACTTGTGTATAACTTGTAAAGGTGGTTTTGAGAGCACTCAAAGTTGATTATTGACTAAAAATGTACTTTTCCATGTCATGAGCCCAAGGTCCTCTTTTTGACCCAGAACCCATTTGCTTCCATCGATATTTGGCTTGAGGCGCCTGAGGATAGGGCTGATATTGTTTGTCCAGGAAGTGTGTGTTGTCCCAAATTGAAGTGTTTGTTTTCTGTCATAGGTGCTGGCTAAGTGTGGACAATCACTTCATATGGAGTTTTATAGGACCTGTCACCTTTATCATCATGGTAAGTAGTTTTTCTTTTCTATTCCTGAGAATAAAGTTCCAGAGACAGACAGAGTGAGCAAGGGAGAGAGAGAGAGAGGTGAAAGAGATGCAAGAGAAAGAAGAAGAAAGTGAGATGGTGGAACGGGAGAAAAGAGCGAGGGTATGGTTTTCACTCAGATTCTTCTCAATGATGGCAGTTTATTTGTGTGCCAAAGACAGATTTTGAGGCATCCAGCAAATTCTCCCTGTCTCTCACCAACTGACAAGGATCAGGATGTGATAATGTAGTCTCACCTGGCATTTTCACATCAACTCCCTTGAAGTTTCAAGTCACAGACAATGCCTAATGGCTTTCAAGTTCTACTTTTTGTTACAAAGCAAAATTACTCGAAATGGCCTCAAGATGTGCATTCTGCAACACATACAATGGCACTGTTAGAGTTTATAGCTGCTGTTATCCTCCTCTGCATCAGCCTCCTTGTGTGAACGCATGTGTGTGTCCTCCAGGAGTAAATAGCAGAAAGCAAAGGCACCTCTCTGTTTGGTCAAGGACCGTCAGGGGTGAAGGGCATACAGCATATTATATTGACATATGTGCCATTGAAGCATGCAATTATTTACTGGTCATGACATTATTATCTCTCGCTCCATCAGAGAGGCTCAGAGGAATGAGACCTGAGGGAGTCTTACCTCCCCACGCAAAAAAAATAAATAAATAAATAGCAGGTGGTATTCCTCAGACAGATCCTCTCAGACTACTCTGCCATCTATTGCTTTACCCTCATGCACACCAAGGGCTGAGGAACCACTCCAAACTTGCCGCTATGCGGGGAAGATGAGTAATATTTGTTCAGTGCTGTGTTCATTATCCAGCTTAATGGTTAGTATCTATAGACGTGGTGACCTCTGTTGAACGTCAAACTGACATTGAAAGCACACTGGGGAGAAGGGGCACCCATGTCAAATCCCAGCGAGTCTCCTTACGCCATTGGCTGACCGTGATGAGTAAAGATCTAATGCAGCTCTCTGTCTGTGTGGTAATAGTATAGAAAAAAAATAGTACAAAACAATTCCTTTCAGTTGAAAATAATAGAGGACAAGCTAACTTTATAAAAAAACAAACAATACATTTCTCCCTGTCTCAGCAAATGCTCTGTCAGCCACACAGGAATATGTTTTCATTCCCTAAATTGGAGCCTTATTGTTTTCCAATCGCGTGTTGGCTCCATAATGATTTGCATTAAAAATGTGTCTGCAGTGGAGATGATGATCAGGATCCCGGTGGTGATGACCTGAGAGATAGAAGCATGACCCCGTGAAGAGCTGATGTATTGTAGCAGAGCTAATGTGCGACAGGAATGAGGATTTGCAACATTGGCTCAGGCGTCGCACACTGCTTTTCTGTTGGCAAAAAATTGGCAAGAAAAGACAAAGTACTATGGAAAAGGGCATCTCAGGGGAGCATGCAGGAGTAAGGTTCCTCTACACCATCCGTGACCCTGATTTCTCTACAAATTGGCTTTGTCCTTGTCAATGAGGGAGAGGAGAAACGGCACATGAGCAAGAGAAAAGAAATGTTGCTTATGTTACACTCTGATGCCAGACTCCTTGCTCCTGTCTGGATCGCCTGCCATCCATACCATGTTCACGCTGGGTAACTTTGGCCTGATCAGAGGTGGTCATGCTCAAAGAAAAGTGCTCAGAAAATATGTTGTTTTGTCCTCCTCATCTTTCTTCTCCTTCCGTTCTTTGCTTCTGGCTGTAACAGGTCCTAAATAGTAGACTGAAAGCAGAGGCTTGTGGAAGGCACTTTGAGCCTTATTCTTAGGCAGAGGTTGCCTTGTCTCTGGGCGCAGGGGGTATTAGCTCCATGAAGGAGGAACATGGAAGTAATGAGTGGTGGGGGGAGCTTTTAGTATGCTTGAGATGGCTTCAACACAAGGCCTCCTGGATCATGACACGTCGCGAGCAGTTCTTATCATCTGGACAGCTCCATCTGCACCTTTAATATTTCATCCCCCCTAGTTCATTTGGAGTTCAGTGTGTACACACACACTCCGCTTCAGAAAAAGCTTTCTCCTCGGTCCCACTGTGGCGAGGTGCTTCTGCATGGCTTGCAGTGATGATTCAGAGAGAGAGAGACAGAGAGACAGAGTGAGGGATAGAGGCGAGGCAGCTCCGCTCTTGCAAGGTAACTGGGGGTCCCCCGGGAAGGGCCGATAAAGCATGTTAGTGGGGGTGGGAACATGTGCCGTGCTGCTAGGTTACTTTAAAGTACTGTGTCCCTCTCCTCTGTCTCATTGGATCCATGTCACCACTCCAGGCTGTGTGAAAGGAATTTTCAAAAGTCCTCACCCTCCTGCCCCTCCCCCTTCCCCACTGTCTGACTCATGCAGGCGGCTGATAGAAATAATGGTTGATAGCTGCGAAACAAAACCCAGCATCAGTGCCGTCTATGATATAAAAGAAGCTGCACGGTTTAGGTCTTTTTTTCTCCAACCTCCCACTCTTTTGCTGCTTGGGTTATTGTGAGAGTCTCCACCAGTTGATTGCATGGGGAGGGGTGATGTATTGATCACAGGCAGTCTTTTGATAGCAGCGTATACTAGAACACAGAGAATTTGTGTTCAAGTGAAGGCCACAGTCTGAGTCCACCTCACAAAGGGCATTCATTTATTTCTTGCCCTCATACTGGCAATGCCTTTCCACTTTTCCCTTGCCAATGTTTTGGTCATCTAAAGATAAAAAGATTCTATTGAAAAGCCTTGTTCATGGGGCTCACCAGGAAAATCAATTGAAATGAATAGCTAATAGCCTGCACCGTCAGATTTCTCTCCGCAATGAGAATGGTGTCTGAGATTTTTCTTATTGTTGTGTGTGTTTATTTGTATGCAGTCTTTTGTTAACCACATGCCACTGGTAGTTATTTATACACGCCTGGTTTGCAGTACAAAATCACAGTCTGGTTGGCCTGCTGTATGTGTGCATGTGCACGCTGTGTCAGAGACTAGTTCGCCCCAGAATAAATGTTTTTGAAGTAAATTATTTGGAGCAGCTCCTTGCTGGCCCATCCAGCCTCTGTGTCTAAATCATGGTATTGATTTTTAAGGTACCAAATAAATGCACTGAGAAACAGCATAGTATCCTTGTCTCAACCTGATATGTGCCACTGGCTCCGTTAAGATTTAATACATTAAAACAAGCAAGTGAAAGTCCTGTGGGTCTTTCGTTCCTTCTTTCTTTCTTTCTTTCTTTCTTTCTTTCTTTATTTCTTTCTCTATACACCCAAGAATCGAAGAAAATACACCATGTTCCCTCAAGCCTTTTGGAGCTGGTTATACCTTATAATATTTCACTATGTGCATAAAATGATATGCAGTTGTTTTGTACAACAAGAGGGTGTCCTATTTCCCCTGCTACTTTTCATTCCCTTCTGACTTGCCAGACTGTTGCTGTGTGGCTGTTTTTTGTACTGTGATGGGTTTTAATGCATTTCCATGCTCTTGCTGATATAGAATGACACTAAATTTGGCGCCAGTCGGCCCGCCTGAGCCCGGCTGGAACGATAGATGTTTATTGGATTAGTCTGTGGACAAGCGGAGATTTGAAGGCTCTCCTCTTTTAATACTTATAGACAAATTAACAGTTTTTTTCTCTGTCTGCTATATCTTGAGTCGTACATCTTCATGTATTAACCCTGCCATTACTCTGTTTTGACAGCTCAATCTCATCTTCCTGGTCATCACTATGTACAAAATGGTGAAGCACTCCACCACCCTGAAACCAGACTCCAGCCGACTGGAGAATATAAAGTAAGTAGAGCTTCACGTGCCCCATGCTTATCAGCAATATACCATTGGTGGTATTCTGCCGCTGCCCCGAGGAAAAGTCATAAGGCATTGGCTCTTTTACTCTCGAGGTAATGTTTTCTGAGGTGATAACTTTTGACGAGAAAATGCATTATTTCTTCCTCCCTTTCAAGTTGAATTTACTTTCACTACCAGACTAGTCCTTGTCAGTGACATTAGAGTATCTTTCTTTTCCCTCTGGTAGAAATTTAAATTGTCCAGACGGAACATTTAGCCGAGGAATTCCGACCGACTCCAGAGATCTCAAATTTTACACATGGGCTAGCGGTTTTTGAATGAGAATTATGGCATGACTGTGCTGTAATGATGTCAACATTGACTTTGTGAGTCGTCTTTTAGTCCTTTGTTGTTTTGCTCCAAGCCACTGGCCACAGAATTGCATTGGCATGAAACACACCACTCTAAGACTGCGACTTAACTATGCGCTCGCTATTAGGTCTGTAGGGTGGGGTACAGTGGAAGAGCTACCATGTGTGTTTCCCCCCTGGAACAAGTCAAATCTTTTTTTTTTAAATATATAGTTCCCAGCTTCTAATCCCAGAAAAGAATTCCTTCCCCAACACAACCACCGCTGGCCTGACCACCACCACCCCTCCCTAGCCTTCTAACAAGTTTAGACTTTCTCAGTAATCCCAACATTTGTAAGTGTTTTGCTTTGGGGAGGAAAGCAAATGTTTTCCAAAGCACTGATGATTTGTTTGCATTCGGGGAAAACAATATTTATTGCTTTATATTGGAGACATAATTAAAGGGCCTCTTTCATATGGGGGATGCATGGTTTTTGTTGCGTTAAGGAGTTATTGTCAGTAGCGTAGCTCCATGCCAATTTACACCATTATATTTCATAGTTGAACTCCCACTTCTGCGTAGGAGCAGCGGTTTTTTACTAGTGTTTGTTTTTCACTTTCCCTAATAAATGTGTGCAGCATTACAGCATCACGGTGGAACTGCAATCAGGATGAACGGTCGCAAATGGCATATTTAGACTTCTTGATTTGAGATGGCCTACACCCTTATCTGGAAAACCACCACTAAATGCATTTACACAACAGGGTGGCACTATGAGTGGTGTACATTTGTGCTCTACTGGTAGAATTGATTTCTCAATGGCTTGTTTGTACAGGATAAATACCCAGCATATGAATAGACAATTTGTTTTTTTCCTGTTGTCCTGTTGGTTTTATGTTTTCACGCCAGAACTGTCCAACCATTGACCTGGTCTGAGAATCAGCACAGCACCAGTGTCGTTGCATGTTGCATGTAAAAAGAGAAAGCTAACCCACACCGTCTCCTTTCTCTTCTATCGTTTCCTTCTCCTCTTCTCTCTGTTCTGTGTTCCACACCAGTAATTATCGCGTTTGTGACGGCTACTATAATACAGATTTGCCTGGGTAAGATTTTACTACACACCTCAGATAATTTTACCCACATTGCACCACCCACACATATCATAAATGCAGATGTGACCGCAGATGCGAGTGTTTGCTCTGACCGAATGCTTTACACACAGTATTGTAATTGAATCATCAACAACCAAACACACAACTCTCAGTCCTTGTTAGACCCTTAATTTCATTGCCTCCTGTAATTTCCCTTGGATCAAAGTTGAAGATATCTCACTCAAATGCCGACTAACCCACGCTGTGATGCGTTCTGATCTAATTGTGTTTCTCTCTTCCCGCTTATCATGCTCTCTAGCTATGAAGATAATAAACCATTTATCAAGTAAGGACATGTTGCCCAGAAGTCTCCTCTTCAGCCTCTAGTTTATTCTCTCCTCGTCTTTCTTTCTTTCTTTCTTTTTGTCTGTCTTTCTTTCTCCCTGTCTCTCCCTCTGTCTTTCTTTCTGTCTTTCTTTCTTTGTTATGGCCGTTCATTCTGTCCCGTATCTCAGCTCCAAAGCAACTCATTCTCTGTCCTTGTGACCGTTCACTTCCTCCATGTCCATCATGTTGCAATCCAGTTTTGTTGTTGTGTGTTTGAACTTTGAATCTTGACCTCAGTCGGTGTCCGAAGGCTCCACAGGACCTTCACACACCAGGCTGGGAATTACCTTCTCCTTCCCCCTTTAACTCTTTCCACATCTCCCTAGCTTTCCAGTTCTCCAAGCACACTTACTAGAAATATTCTGTAGTATATAGACTTGTTGAATGCAGTCTTTTTTTGAACATGCTGCCCAAAAGCGTCCTCTGAAAGGTCTAACCCAATCAAACACAAAAAATGGCATTATCACCAAACCAAAAGAAGGAATAAATCTGTCATTTTTCAGCACGTTTAGTTTCCATCTTGTCTGTTTTGAAGCAAGGATCTGTAGTCAAGTTTGGTTTGGGGTGGTGGGGGGTTGAAGGCACGGTGGGGGGGTCGT